>JAVJAQ010002866.1:0-18634 GCA_032362365.1 Zygogramma bicolorata
GATACCTTTTATTTCGGAGTGGACCACCCTATTATTGATTCTCCAATTACAACAGAAGAAGTTTATTTTGTACTTAACCTAAGCGGTAATAACAAAGCACCGGGATGCGATGGAATTCTGTACGAATTCTTTAAAAACCTACCAAACAATTGGATACTGTTCATAACATGTCTCTTCAATAAAATAATGGAAAAGCTTGTTGTCCCGCATAATTGGAGTGACATTGTCATGAAAATGTTGCATAAAAAATGTTCAACGGATGACCCTAATAACTATCGTGGAATTGCCCTCATAAACTGCTTGAAAAAAATCTTTACTCATATTTTGAAAATTAGGCTCTCTGAGTGGGCGGAAGAAAATAATCACCAGAATCACAATCGTGTTTTAGGAAAACAAGAGGTTGTATTGACAATGTATTTACTCTGAATGCCATAATACAACTCCATCTGAGGCTGAAAAGGCGTAAAATATTCGTTGCTTTTGGAGACTTTAAAAGAGATTTCGACTCACTGAACCACACATTGCTATGGCAGAATTTGTTTGATATAGGTGTGAGCGTTCGAATAATTTCTATTATGAAGAGCATATACGACAAAGCAACTATGAGAGTACTAGGTTCAAATCAAATGACCCAACCAATTGATATAACCACAGGAGTGCGTCAGGGTGACACTCTGAGCCCACTACTTTTCTCCTTATTTTTATCTGACATTGAGCATTTTTTCATTAACAATGGTTCAAACGGCATAAATATAGACAACAAGAACGACGCAATAATGCTGCTTTACGCTGATGATGTCGCCATTATTGCCGACACGGAGGTTGATCTCAGAAGAAAACTTAAATGCTTAGAAGAATATAGCAAACAAAATAAACTCACCGTGAACACGAATAAAACGAAAATTGTTGCATTCGCTAGAAACACAAAAAATACCAATGAATATAATTTTTACATTGATAATGAAAAAATTGAAGTAGTTAATCATTTCACGTATCTTGGAGTAACCTTTTCATCCTCCTTAAGGTACCGAGAAATGGCAACCTGTACATCGAACAAAGCCAAGCAAGCCAGCGGATTAATAATTCCAATAATGTCTAGATCCAAAATGAACTCATGGTCTTCACAAATGTATTTATTCGTTTCCCTTATCACCAGCATAGTAACGAACTGCCTTCCTGTGTGGGGGTTGCGTTACGTGGACATACTTGAACGAATTCAAATCACTTTTCTTAAAAGAATTCTCTTGCTACCTAAAAACACAGCAGATTTCGCTGTAAGGTTGGAAACTGGTAGAGTAAAAATATCGTACTGCATATTTAGGAATACTCTCAACTGGATCATTAAAATATTCGATATGAATGAAAATCGTCTACCAAAAATAACTTTACTCCGCCTCATAACTTTGCAGAATAACGATCCAAAATATAACTGGATGAGCCAGTTTAGAGAATATCTTATCTATGCTGGATACAATGAAGACTGGGGACCAGTCGACGGAGCCCTCCTTAAACGAAAGAGAAAATCACTTCTACAGACATTCCGGAACAAACTGATTCAAGAAGATCTTTCTTTGCATACACGTTCTACTTATTTGACCTTCTATACGCATTTAACCATAACACCTGGTAGCCAAAAATACCTAAACCTCAACTTACCTCTTCATATAACACGAATATTAGCCCAGCTTCGTTTGAACAATAAATACAGCATCAAATTTAACTTTAAAGGCTACTCATACAAAATAAATCCAAATGAAATCTGTACGATATGTAATAATTCCTGTCCCGAAACAATTTTTCACATTTTGTTTGATTGCCCAATTTACAATTCGATGAGACCAACGAACCTTCATTTCCTCACCAGCCCCGAATTTTTTGTAGATGCACTCAACAATACGACGCCTACTATCTCAAAAGAAATATTTTACCATCTATGGAACATCTTGAAATCGAGATCTTTTATTGTGAACGAATGAAGCTAAAAACTTTCGATAGCTCACGAGAAAATGTCAAATCTTCTGGAAAAACAGTCTTTTTTTTTCTTTGTTTTTGGCTCTTCTTTTTCTTTTTTTCACTTTACTAGTTAATACGTACAAATAGTACTGATAACGATGCAACAAAACAATATATCTTATGTGTGTGATATTATTCATCCTCATCATGTAATAAACACATCAACTAGATATAAGCTTTCGATGTATGTTAACGACCAAACCCTTTGTTATGAAAACTGTAGTATTTTTAGAAACAAATAAATGATTGATTGATTGATTCCAACATCATCGTCCAAGAGGTGCCACCCACCCAGAATGAAAGAACTGAGGAAATTGTAGGGAATATTATAAAAAAGCTGGGTAATTATCTGTTAAGCGGGCTCCATCGTGAAATTAAAAAAAAATTGGTGGAACTTACGTATTTCGGCCTCCTGAACAAAAAAATTCTAATGAAGTTTTTGGGGCTCGCAACTAGTTTCGGAGATACGGCCCCCCAAGACAGGAAATCGGGGTTTTACGCCTATGTTTGTTTCTCAGCCAATTCCGCTCGAAATTCCTCCTTCTTTCTATCAGCACAATATACACATTTTGGGGCTGATCTATTCACGAATCAACATAATTTTTGAATCATCAGATTTCCTCAGGAAAATATTACCATTCTTATACCATACAAACATAAAGTCTTTTTTCTTCTTGTATTCCTTGGAGGCTTTGAATAATTCTAAATTATTTTTCGTTAGATCATGGTTGAAGAAGATCCTATTTGATTGGTTGAATCCCAACATGTCACTTGATAGATGAAATTGATTCGGAGAATGAAAGATTGAATCTTATAGAACGCGTGATTCGCGTTCTACTGTTTTGCCAACCTCGAATTCCTACGACGATTTACATTTCAGAGTTTTGTAGTGAAAAATGAAAAAATGCTTATAATTCTGTTGGAAAGTGATGAAGAAGGTGGTATAGAATGTGTATATTGTGCTGATAGAAAGAAGGATGAATTTCGAGCGGAATTGGCTGAATAAACAAACGTCAACCCTGAAAACCCTGTTTTCCTGTCTTTGGGGGGCCATATCTCCGAAACTAATTGCGAGCCCCAAAAACTTTATTGGAATTTTTGGTTCAGGAGGCTGAAATACATAAGTTCCACCAATTTTTTTCAATTTCACGATGGAGCCCGCTTAACGGATAATCACAAAAACCTGGACCTAAACACAAACACCTACAAATTTACTGCCTTTCTCCTGGGCACCAATAAAAACGATCAACAGATAGCGCCAATGAAAGTAATTTTTGAGAGTAAAAGTTTGAAAGATTCAATCTTTCATTCTCCAAAATAATTTCATTTATCAAGTGACATGATGGGATTCAACCAATCAAATAGGATCTTCTTCAACCATGATCTAACGAAAAATAGTTTAGAATTATTCAAAGCCTCCAAGGAATACAAGAAGAGAAAAGACTTTTTTGTATGATATAAGAATGGTAATATTTTCCTCAGGAAATCTGATGATTCAAAAATCATGTTGATTCGTGATATTGATGACTCAAAAAAATAGATCAGCCCCAAAATAAATTAGTGATTGACAATATGAATATTAGAAGTATAAGAAATAAGCTAGATGAAGTGCAATGCCATTTGGCATATAACTACTGTGATATACTAATTAGGCAGGGGAACGTCAAATGTAAAATATTATATACAATTTCAAGAAATAGATAGATCTAAAACTGAAAGTAAAATGAATTGGGTATGTATTGAGATAAAAAATTACATACATTTAAAACTAAGTGCAATATATAGACCCTCATCTTATTCGTTTGATGCATTTCAACTAGAGCTAGAAAATATACTATCATTGTACCAAAAAAAGCATCTGATAATTGGAGACTTCAATGTGGATTTGTTAAAAAAATCACCAGTTGTTACTGAATTTAAAAATACTCTGGCCTTGAATAACTTTACTATATCCAATGAAATACATATAAAAAGTGCGACAAGAAGTATGGGTGATAGTCGAAGCATTATATTGATCATGTTCTCCATGATAAAAATAACAAATTTGAGTATACTACAGAAGTAAAACAAAATCCCCTCTCTGACCATAATCTATTGAGAATAAATACTAGGATCCCTAATGCACCCTTTTATAACAAAATTCACAAACAATTTAAAAATATAGATCATAAAAAATTAGTAAAGGAAATAGATAGATAGATAGATAGATAGTTCTTTATTTCCAACAGGTGAGTACACCCAATAACAGGAAATGTACAATATTTATATAATTATTACAAATAACTGATAACTAATCGAAAACAAAAACAAAATGAGGTATGTTATGGAAAAAAAAATATATCATAATTATTACAAGTTGAACGTAAGAGTCCCAATGCAATCTAGAATATCAGACCAAGATGTTAAATTAATATCACATGAACTACAAATCAGGTTGAAGTTGTTACAAATGATTGATATTGGTGCTCTTTTCATCATATCTGTTCTAGCATAATCGCAATAAAATGTACATGCATGCCTACTATTTAATCGTGGTACATTAAATGGAATTTTTGCCACAAGAAACTCACAGCTGATATTATTATGCAGTAAGTTATAGAGGAATTTTATCGTCAAAATAATGCGCCTTGTGTTCAATGAGATGGAGTTGGTTTCATTGAGTAATATTGAGTAGTCAATGTTACGTTCTGGGTATATGCCATGTTTTTTATAATATATATATTTCAAGAATTTTCTCTGAACACGCTCTATGATATTTATTTGTGTTGAATATTGGGGATACCATATCAATACTCCATATTCCAATTTACTGCGTACATAACAGTTAAACAACAATATGAGAACAGACTTATCTGAAAATTCTCGACCATTTCTCAACACAAAACCCAGCATTTTATTAGCTGAAGACGTAGTGTTCTGAATATGGGAATTAAATGACATTTTCTGGTCAAAGAATATGCCGAGGTCGCGTATTTCTTTCAAACGATTGAGGACAATATTATTGATATTGTATGGAAACATCAAGGTCTCTTTTTTCTTCGTGAAGGAAACAACGGAACATTTTTCAATGTTCAACTCGAGATGGTTCAAAGTACACCACGCAGACACTGTGTTGATATCTTTTTGTAATGAATTGGAGTCACTCACTGAAAAAATACTTTCATAAATTTTTAGGTCATCTGCATACAATAGCTTAGAACATTGCAAATCTAGGGTAAGGTCATTAATGAACAATAAAAATAAAAGAGGGTTGGAGCCCTGTGGTACTCCCGATGTTGGTATTATGGTGACAGATCGACAGTCTTGGTATTCAACATATTGTTTTCTATCGAAGAGATATGACTCGAACAGTAATAATAATTTCTGAGAAAATCCGAAAAAGCAAAGCTTTCGCAACAAAATTTTCAAGTCGATTCTATCAAAAGCTTTTTGCATGTCCATATAGACTACATCTACTTGACCTCTTTGATCCAATATCTCACAGATAAACTGATTTATACAAGAGAGATTCGTAACACATGACTTCTTATCAATAAAACCGTGCTGATCAGTGGATAATAATCCCTTGGTAGCATTAAATATGACTGCATAGAGAATCATCTCGAAAAGTTTCGCAAAGTTACAGAGTACAGAAACAGGTCTATAATTTTTTAACTGTGTCGTATCCCCCTTTTTCAATATTGGAGAGACTCTGGCAAGTTTCCACGCATCAGGAAATATATTTGTTTCAATTATTAAATTAAAGATATATAATAAAGGTTGTGACAATGGAATTATGCAATCTTTGACTAAGAAACTTGGTATCTGATCCGGACCTACAATTAATTTATTTTTCAATTTTTTTGCTGACTTAATAACATCACATTCCGTAATTTTTTCGAAATTGATGGTAGGCATATTGGCATATTTTTGCGGTAAACTCTGAGCTAGATTAGAATCGGGCAAGGTGTAAACATTGGAGAAATACTTCCCAAAAGCATCCACAATATCCTGTGCCTCCGTGAAAATACAGTCACCATCCCTCATTACACCAGGGATTCTACTGATTCCCTTTTTATTGCGAATGAAATTCCAAAACTGGTTCGGGTCACTGTTTATATTATTCTCTGCATCGGAAATGAATTTGAGATAATCTCTGTCCATACTTCTCTTAACCTCGGATCTGAAATAATGGAATTGTGACAGATAAAAATTTGTTTTATATCTCTTGTAGTTTTTATGGGCAGATTCTTTCTGTTTTATCATTCTAATCGTATGGCCTGTGAACCATGGTGGGTACCTACGGGTATTAATGATTTTGATACCCGTAGGTACCCACCATGGTTCACAGGCCATACGAAATGGAACAAAGGAAAGCTGAAGCCTTATCGTTTCAAGAGCTGACTGAGACTATAGTAGAAACAAAAAAAAATGAGTATAGTAAAACTAATAAAATCCGTGAAAATAATGGGTGGATTAACCAGGAGCTTCTTGAGATGATGAAATACCGGGATATCATTTATAAAAAAATGAGTAAAAATCCTAATAATATAGACCTGAATACGCAATATGAAAATACACGAAATAAAATAAATAATAAAATTAAAACACCAAAAAATAAATATTTTCAAAATCAGTGGGCTAAAACAGGATCCGATCCGAAAAAACAATGAAATTTTATAAACAACTTTTTAAAAAATAAACAAAATAAGACAGAAATATCCTCCCTGCTAATAAATAATAAAGAAATTACTGAACTAAATGATATAACCAACTATTTGAATAATCACTTCTCAAGTATTGGCGAGCTTATCGTGAATAACCTAAAAAATGAAATCCAAATTGAGAGACCAAATGGACTGCCAAGCTTTGAAGAAGTTACATCTTTAGAGATATGTACCTCAACAATGGCAACTGAAGATGAAATTGAAGGAATTATTCTCGAACTGAAAAAAATTACAGCACCTGGACATGATTCAATTACAGTACAAGATCTTCTCAATCTTAAAACCACATTGATTCCGGTAATTACTAGTGTGAATTCTTTTTCTCTATTTCAATCGATTATATTGAATAAATACAATATTTTGTCGGTTTCTGACTTTTATTTTTTACTTGTCGTCACAAAAATCATTGACATTACATTACCTACTAGAATGAAGAATATAATACAGAATGTATCAAAATAAACATTAACATTCTCCCCCCTGGTGAAGAATTTCACTGAACTTCTAATTTACTTATTTTCACTACTGGTCGTCGATAAATAGATGACCCGCATTTAACATCAACAACCCTGATTCTGCCGTCAGGACCAGGAAACGTTTGTACAATCTTTCCAAGTTTCCACTTATACCTAGGGTTAGCATCATCGACCATTACCACAATATCAGATAGTTTGATTGGAGTCTGATCTGTAGTCCACTTATTTCTCTTATTTAAGGTAGGTAAATATTCTTTTACCCATATATTCCAGAAAGATTTCTTCAACATTTCTGTTTTTCTCCATTCGCGTCTGAGGGAACTGCCATCTGGTTCAATTTCAACAATGGTATTGTCGTCATTGGCGAACCCAGTCAAAAAATGATTTGGGGTTAGCGGTTCGAGATCTGCTGGATCAGTAGATATCACGGTTAATGGGCGAGAATTAACAATATTCTCTGCTTCGAAAAAGAGTGTTTGAAGGGTTTCGTCTTTTAACGATTGACCGTATAAAATCTTTCCTAAGACTCTTTTCACACATCCGATAAGTCGTTCCCACACACCACCCATGTGTGGTGCAGCTGCAGGGTTGAATTTGAATTCCATGCCTTCCGAAGTAATCGAATTTATGAAAGCAGTACAGTTCAAACTCTTTTTGGCATTCTGAATTTCACTATCTGCTCCCCGGAAATTCGTTCCATTATCACAATAGATAGTTTTTGGTTTCCCTCTTCTAGCTGCCATCCGTTTTATTGCCATTATACAGGAATCTGAACTCAAAGAATGTGAGATTTCTAAATGAATGGCTCTGACCGATAAACAGGTGAACAATACCCCCCATCTTTTTTTCTTTCTTCTGCCTACCGTTACGTGGATGGGACCGAAGTAATCCAAGCTGTGTTGGTTCAGCTTACCGTCGACGCCTGTAAATTATTCTAGTAAAAGAAAAGTGGGCATTGACGGAAAGGGGACGGGGACTGTCAGAGATACAGCCAGAAAAGATAGAAGATTTTTTTTCTGAATTGTTGAATTTTCGACCTCCGGGAGAATATCCCTTCAATAGGAGGACCATTGTAGTTCACATTGTCAATAAATTGTGTCTGGAAGCCAGTTTTTCCTTTAGACGCATCACCAATCACTCGTAAGATCCCGACCCAGAGAAATGGCTAGATAGGAGTCTCGAGCCGACCACTTCATTGGCGCCCAAGTAGAAGCTACAGGTGAATGTGTGATGTTTCTGATGGAAATTTCTTGGCTGATAAAAGAAAACTCGACAGTAAATTTGACAGCTGCAGGCCTTGGCTCGAATTTTGGTTTGCCCATTGATGCATTGATTGCAAGCGATTGCTGATTCCAGTGTGCAGCATTCTACAAAGACTACAGACTATTGAGAACTTTCCAAGCTCGTGAACTGGTTTTTCAGAGAACTGAAACGTCTTGACTCCTGAATATTTTTTTTCGTAGTGCCTAACTGTTTGTACTGTTTTTTATTTTTTAGAACCTAGTTGTATTGTGATTTCTGGCTTCGAAATGAGCTCAAGAAGAAGCAGGAAGAATAAGAATCATGATCTTGAGTTGAATTCAGATCTGGAAAGTATGTTACAGAATTTAACTTCAGGTATAACTTGCCTCCAGCAAACAATGGTTAACTTAGCAGAAAGAGTAGAAAATATAGATCGACGAACTCAAAAATCGGTAAGTGGAAATGAGACACCCCCTCTTTCATCTGTACCACAAAAGAATATATCTCCTGTTATAAATAACCATTCGTATTTAGCAAACTGGAGAGAACTGGGGGGTAGTAATATATCGTTCGATCCAAGAGCTAGGATTCATCCCATGATGTTTCTCAGTAAATTGAATAAAATATTGCATGAAGCCGGAGTTCCCGAGGATAGTAAAAAGGGTCTTGCATTAACTTGTTTGAAAGGTACAGCATCAGACTGGGGATCTATGAAAGAAAAAAGTTTTTTCACATACCTTGACTTTGAAAAAGCGTTTAAAGATCGTTTCTGGGGGGTAGAAAAACAACGTGATCTATATCTCGAATTACATTATGGTCGATATGAATCCGGCAGTAGATCCGAATATTTTTTAAAATTGGTACGTGAGTCAGATTATTTGGACGAAAAAATATCTCACCAGAAATTGATTGAAATGCTTTCTAAACATTTCCCTGCGGATGTGCAAAGAGGAATTATAACCAATGGGTATTCAACTCTGGAGGAAGTCGAGGATTTCCTTCAGAGACTTGATGATACTTATAGAAATGATTCGCGGTACGAATCACACTCGTACTCAAGAAATAATTTTCCTTCATATAATAATAATAATAACTTTCGCCGAGGGAATTTAAATACTGGTACGCATAGAGATTCTGTTGATCCTCCAAGTAGGAATCAAAATCGTGTCTTGGTGAATAGTAATTCTACTCGAGATCCGAATAATGATAATCCCAATAGTCCTAACTCAAATGTGTATAACATTACTACTTTCAACAAGGATACGGATTTTTTTTAACGAACTCTGAAAACGAACCCGATGTAAATGAAATTGTTGCGCCTACAATCTTGATGCAAGTTGGAGGACAAAAATTTGAAACATTGCTCGATAGCGGTTCAGATGTTTGTGCAGTTTCCGATAAATTTTTCACAATTTTAACTAATGAAATGTTGAATATACCCATTCTTCCAGTATCGAATATATCTATTGCTGTTGCTGTGGGGGGTAAAACTCAGCGTATAAAGAAACAAATTCTGCTACCGGTCAAAATTGAGGGTTGCACAATGGACGTAATTTGCTTGGTTGTTCCTTGTTTGAACTGTAATATTATTTTGGGTTCAAATTGGTTTTTCAAAAACAAAGCCATTATTGATTTCCATCGTTCAATTTTGAATTTCTCTGATGGAGTTCATTCTTATTCCACGAATATTGACTTCCGGGTGAGCGATACCAATCTACATATCAATTCGTGTAAAAATGAATTAGATTGCGAGAAATCAGAATTAGATAGGCAGCGGAAAGAAATCAAGAAGTATCCTACTGTAAGACACACATACTCAGAGGCAGAATTCATTTCAGCAGTAGATATGGCTCACACTGATGAGCAAAATAAAAATAACTTATTCAATGTTTTGAAAAAGAATGCAAATGTTTTTTCAGAATGTCCGGGAAAAGTGAATTGTTATGTTCATGAGGTAGAACTGAAGGATTATGGTGAGTTCAATGCACCATCATATCCAATTCCCTTCATTTATAGAGAAGAAGTGGCCTCTCAAATAACTGAAATGTTATCATGGGGAATCATAAAGAAGGAAAAAACAGAATATGTTTCGCCACTGGTTTGTGTCACAAAAAAAGACAAAACTGTAACGATATGTCTAGATGCTAGAACCCTCAATCAGAAAATAAAAAAAGATTTCATAAATCCACCCAATGTAAATGATCTTTTATTCACTTTCAAAAAAGGGCAGTTTCTCAGTACGATTGATTTAACGGCAGCGTATTGGCAAATTCCTATACGCAGTGATCATTCAAGGTACATCGGATTTATATATGAAGGGGAAAGTTATACCTTTTCGCGTTTGCCATTCGGAGTGAGTACGGCTATGGCTAGTCTAATGAGGTGTTTAAATAAAGTTTTGGGTGAAGAATTCAAAGAGCTCACTACGGTATACGTTGAAGATTTAATCGTTCATTCAGATACTATCGAGGATCATTTGAATCACCTTGATAAAATATTTATCACTTTAAACGACGCGGGATTCACAATAAAGTTGAGGAAATCTCAGCTCCTACGTAAAGAGGTTTTATTTTTGGGGCATGTGATTTCTGGAGAAGGTGTAGCGATTGATAAAAGTAGAATTAAATGTATTGAAAATTTTCCTACGTCACGTAATTTGAAAGAGTTGAGGGGATTTTTGGGTCTCGTAAATTATGAGAAAAGATTTTGCGAAAACTACGCTAGCCTCACCTTGTCTTTGTTGAAGCTTTTAAGAAAGGGTCAGAAATGGCAATGGGGTAAAGAAGAAAATGACGCAATGACTCTTATCAAAAAAGCGTACTTGAATACCGTTTTGATCACTCATCCGGATCTGCATCGTACGTTTTATATTCAGTGTGATAGTTCTAACTACGCGCTGGGGGGTAGTCTATATCAGTGGAGCGATAGTAGGGAACGGCAAGTAGTAGCTTATACTAGCACAATATTGAAGGGTAGCCAGTTGGCTTATACTACAACCGAAAAAGAAGCTCTAGCAGTCGTCTATTGCTTGCGACAATGGCGTAATTTGATATTAGGTCGTGATTTAGTAATAATATCTGATCACAAGTCTCTCACTTTCTTGATGACTTGTAAATTACGATCAGCACGACTTTCACGATGGATCATGTTCATCCAAGAATTTGATTTCAAAATTGAACATTGCACTGGCTCGGAAAATGTGGAGGCAGATATTCTTTCTCGCTTTCCGCTTAGTGAAAGATCACTATGTGAACCTCAGAAGGGGGGTAGCGCTGATGATGCATTGATGAGATTGGCGAAAGATTTCTCTGAACTGAAAAAACATTTCAAAGTTTTGAGAAAGGATCAAATGGAGGATGATTGGATTCGAGAAAAAATTGAAATTCTTGAAAATGTTGATTGGCCTGGCGAAAAGGGAAGCAAGGTCCGGAAATGGTTTGTTATCCATAAGGGAATCCTATTCAAAAAAGGTGATAACATTTGTCCTGGTTTCAAATTATGTGTATCGACCAATCAGCGATGTGATATAATCTTATCACATCATACCGCTTTAGGACATTTTGGAAAAACCAAAACGTACCTACATATGCGATGCATGTTTTATTGGCCGAAAATGTTGAAACATGTCAGACAAATTGTAGCCGCTTGTGATTTATGTCAAAAAGCAAAATGCTCCCCCACGAGTAAAGGTTTGCTGAATCCCATCATCGTTGAAAAACCGGGTGATCTAGTTTGCTTGGATATGATCGGACCCTTGCCGAAAGGAAAAGGCGGAGTAACCCAGATTCTGGTAATCGTTGACGCTTTTTCGAAATTCATCAAACTTTATGCATTGCGTAAGGCTACGTCCAAGACGATTTTACATAGAATCGTGAATGAATACATACCAAATGTTCAAAAAACCCAAAAGTATTTTAAGCGATAATGCTACCCAATTCACGAGTAATTTATGGAAAACCACTTTGACTCAGCTAGAAATAAGAATAAACACGTTTCTGTATATTTTCCATCAGGAAATGTGACAGAGAGATATAATGAAGAAGTAGGCAGGCTCCTCCGCAGCTACTGTCATGAGAAACATACAAAATGGCCAAGCATGCTCAAATTCATCGAGGAGTGCCTTAATAATGTTGTTAATTTATCTACGGGTTTTACTCCATCCTACATTCAAACTGGAAAAGCTCTTTGCAATCCTATGGAAAAATTTATAGATTATCCAAAGGAAATCGTTCAGAAAGTTCCATTGAAACGTGTGTGGGAATTGACCTATGCTTCTTTGAAAACGAAGGCTCAAAGGCGCGCGGATAAGGTGAATAAGAATATAAATCCTGTAGAGTTTCAAATCGGTACGAAAGTTCTTGTTAGGGTTCACTATCATTCGTCTGCCGACGACCGAACTATAAAAACATTCTTTTTATTATATGAAGGTCCTTTTTATATCCTACGCATAGCCGGCCCAAATTCCTATATAATTGGTACTGAAGAGGGTGTCGAGTTGTCCACTCAGAATGTTATCAACTTGAAATCTTACAAGGAATTACCAAAAGATTTCAATTAATCCATTTTCGATTGATATTTTGCTACGCAAAAAAAATATTTTTTTCAATATCTTCAAAATTCACCTTCATTATTTTTATTTTTCCTGATTGACTTAAACAATCCTTATGTGCATGATCATTGTTTAAGTTGGGGGGTAATGTGTTGGTTCAGCTTACCGTCGACGCCTGTAAATTATTCTAGTAAAAGAAAAGTGGGCATTGACGGAAAGGGGACGGGGACTGTCAGAGATACAGCCAGAAAAGATAGAAGATTTTTTTTCTGAATTGTTGAATTTTCGACCTCCGGGAGAATATCCCTTCAATAGGAGGACCATTGTAGTTCACATTGTCAATAAATTGTGTCTGGAAGCCAGTTTTTCCTTTAGACGCATCACCAATCACTCGTAAGATCCCGACCCAGAGAAATGGCTAGATAGGAGTCTCGAGCCGACCACTTCAAAGCCAACATTCACGAAAGCCTTAGTACTGGGAGTTATAGTCTTACAGTGGGAATTTGTCCCATTATTGGTGGAAGTGGTTTAGTCTTTCTATTTTTGCATTCTTGGCATCTAAAGATTACGAATTTTACTGCTGATCTGCCCTTCACAATCCAAAATCGTCTGCGAAGTTCATTGAGAATCATATTTACTCCTTGATGTCTGAACTTTTCATGAAAGTGACGAATGAGGAGTTGAGTATATTCGAGTTTTGGGCCAAGAATGATGGGCTTCCTTGTTTGTTCGTTCAAAGAATGTGCCAAGTCTATCCTACCGCCAACAACCATGAATCCATTCATCAATACGGGACAAAGATTTGATATTTTACTCTTGTTTTTCAATGATTTTCCGTTTTTCAAACATTCCAGTTCTTCTTTGTAGTCATCTAGCTGTGTCTTATTTATCCACATATTTTCTGCTTCATTTAGCTCTTCAATAGAAAGCTCTGGTCTATTGGGTAAATTATTTCTTGAGTTCTTTATAAATCGCATAATCCAGGCCGTGCTTCTTATGAGTCGAAGCCATTTTGAAAACCGTTTGATATCTGGTAACGATTCTGATAAAGAATTTGTACCTACAACGTGAGAACCTGAGAACGATTTTTTGAATTCCATTTCCACATGGTCTGAAATTTCAAATTTTTCTTCTGTAGGCCAGAAATCTTCAGTTAATTTCAAGGAAGTTGGACCTGTGAACCATTCATCAGAGATGACCTTTTGTTTCGGAGTATTTATCTATGGCATTAAATTTACTCTCAGGTAGTATACAATTATCATTTATCCACAGTAAGCCAATTTCAAATCTGTCTCCAACACGCTTGACGGTATTTTTCATGATGGAGAGTGCTTTGTTTTCGTCGGTGCTCATGACGTTCTGCGTACTGTTCATTCCAAAATCATCAATTCTGAATGATTCTCTCAACATTGCATGTAATTTGTAGTCAGCTTCTTGATCACATATATGTAGTGTGTGTGCTTCAAAAAGCACATTTTTATCCAGAATGGGACCATGTAACGACCAACCCAATTTGCATTTAGAGGCGATTGGAGTATTTTCTGGGCCACTTCTCAATTAAGAGGCAGCGATAAGCTTGATATTATCTTGTCCAATCAAAATACGAGGCCTCTCATTCCTTATTTTCGCAATTGGTAGATCTTTCAGATGCAAAAATGATGCCCATTGATCTATATCTACATTCTGCTCTGGGAGGGATAAATTTTCTACTGTGCGAACATCAACTGAATCGAAAATTTCAGCACCTTCATGAGGTTTCGATATTTTCAAATCCATCTTCTCTGAATTTTCTTGATGGGAGATAATGTCATCAGTCCATTGTAAACAAAGTGCTTCCCTTTCTACCTGTAGCCCCAAACTTCTTGATACTTCCTTGTCTATCAATGTAACAGTGGAGGCCTCATCACAAAGAGCAAGTATTTCTATAGTTTCGAGTGGACCATGAATACGAACAGGCAGTGTTCTTAATAAAACTCGTTTTTTCTCGTGGTGTGTTGCGAGAACTGAATCAACATGGATATTGGTGTTCGATTGTATTGCTGCTGATGAACTTTTATGAAGAAGCGGGTGATGAAAGGATTGACATTCATTCACAAGACAACGTTTTTTCTTATTGCATCTGAATTTCTGATGTCGTTTTTTCAAGCAAATAAAACAGAGCTTTTTTCCAGTGACAATTTTCCATCGTTCATCAACTTCATCAGATTGCAATTTAGGGCAGAGTTCTTCATGGTTATAAGTTCACAATAATCACATGACTTTCCCACATCACTTGTGCTGAAAACCCTCTCAGGATTTTTGGGTAAAAATGTCCTGGGGGAATATTTTGTTATTCCATTTGGTGGATACCCCTCATTTGGAAAACTCACATAGCACGCTGCTTGAGCTATGCCTCTCAACCACTTAGAAAAATATTTTAAATTTACCTTTCCACACTTTTCCACAACAGTTTCACCCCACTTTAACCTCAACATATCAGGAAGTTTCTGAATGAGATCTCTCGAAAGATGTGGATTTTCCATATGGCCTTCAGAATTCAAAGTTTCCATAGTGGCTACGAGGTTGTTCACTTCATTAGAAAACTGAATGAGTTTTTCTACATTCCTTTCTCGTACCTGTGGGAGTTGTCTTATTTTCGCTATGATTACCTCAATGATGTAGTCTGGTCTTCCGAATTGAAGTCGTGAAGTTTCGATAACTAGCTCAGTATTTTCCGCCGTTAACATCATTCCCGCCACAGCCGATTTGGCCTCTCCTGTTAAACATTTCTGTAACTTTGACATCTTTTCTTCATCACTGAAACCACATAATTTGGAGATTCTCTGGTATTGTTGATGAAAAAGTGGCCAATCAGCAGGATTTCCATCAAATTTGGGAAAGTCTTTATCAATCACCTGGCGAGCCATAAACAAATCTTGCTGCTTGAGTCCACTGGATTGGGGAGGCAAACCTTTCGAAACCGTTTTTATTGCTTCTGAAATCGTTTGACACAATATTTCGATTTCCGATTTCTTTTTAGCTGACGATTCCGCAGTTTTCGGTAAATTGATTGAATTGCCATGATCTTCTTCCTTATCACTACATTGATCAATAGTCTGGCATTTCTCAGAAGAATTTCGCACCCACTCTCTCACACATTCGTGTTTAGAGAATGATCCTGAATGATCGTTTCCTTTTGAATTGGTTTCTTCAATGTTTTTCACAATAACTTCAGGGTAGAAATGGGTAATATTATTTTCTAGGTGTGTGCAATTGCTAGTTCTTTCACTCGAGCGATGGGACCGACTTTTATGGGTTCTAGCTTCATCGATTGCATCGAATCTTGCATTTTCTAAATCTTGTTCCATTTGCAATAGTCGCATATTACTTTCAATCTCAAGTCGCTGTTTCTCCAACACCTGCCGTTTCTTTTCCATCTCGATGGCCAAACGTTTTCGTTCTAAGCTCACTTGAGAGTTATGCGAACTATTTCTGGATACTCTGGAACAAGCTCCGTCACCAAATTTTTCAGGCCATATAAAGTCAGCAGGAAGGCTCTTGTTTTTGCCAGCAGTTTTTCTCGAAGATCTTCGTGGCTCATCCATGGACATGTTCTTTTGAAGCTCGAAGAACCAAATGTGAATTCTTTTTCTCTATTTCACTCGATTATATTGAATAAATACAATATTTTGTCGGTTTCTGACTTTTATTTTTTACTTGTCGTCACAAAAATCATTGACATTACATTACCTACTAGAATGAAGAATATAATACAGAATGTATCAAAATAAACATTTACAACTAGGCTCGTCAATAATGCCTTGAATAGCGGCAACTTTCCTGAGGAACTTAAGATAAGTAAAATTACTCCAATCTTTGAATCAGGAAACAAGAAAGAGGTAAATAATTATAGACCAATTTCTGTATCAAGCATATTTTCCAAAATTATGGAGAAAATCATAAAAAAAGAATACTAAGCTATCTAGATCTGTATATTAAAAGTGACCAGTACCAGTATGGGTTTCTTTAAAATAGCAGTACTTTGAGCGCAAAAATTGACCTTGTAGACTGTATATCGAAATCAATGGATAATAAAGAAGTGACTATTGTAGTATTCGTAGAGCTACAAAAGGCATTTGATGTAGTTAATTTGGATATCTCATTGATGAAACTGAAAAAAATGGGTTTCAATGCAAATATGTTGAATTTAATAAAATCACTCCTTGTTGGACGTAAACAGTATGTTAAGGTAAATAGTATGAAAAGTAATACAGGTGCTAACAATTACGGAGTTCCGCAAGGCTCAGTTCTAGGGCCACTATTCTATTCTTTGTATGTACTGAGACTGGCTGGGTTAAAGGCTAGGTACTTTACCTTTGCAGATGATACTGCGCTGGTATATTGAGGAGTCGACCTAGAAAAACTGTGCATGGAAGTTAATAGTGACCTTATAACATATTTGAACTGGTTATATGTGAACGAACTTAAAATAAATGTCAGAAAGACTAAATATATGATATTTTTGAAGAAGAGAAAACTGTTGGAAATGTACCTATAAAAATAAACAATCATGTACTTGAAAGGGTAAATAAAATGAAATATCTAGGACTAATAATTGATGAAAAATCAAGTTAGAATGATCACGTGACCCATATAACTGAAAAGGTAATGCCAATGATATCCTTAATATTTAAATGTAGAAACTACTTGTCAACTCAGTCAAAAATTGTGGTATACAATGCTTTATTCCTATCACACCTTAGATATCTGCTATCAATCTGGGGAATGTGTGGAAAAGTTAACTTTAATAAAATACAAATATTACAGAATAAAATCTTGAAAATATTATATAATTACGAACGACTTACCCATACTAATGACCTATATAAGGAATTGAATACATTTGAATTCGAAACCCTTCTATATATAGAACAGTGTAAACTTATTTATAGTGTCTTGATCACACTTAAGATATCTAATATCAGACTATCAGTTACAGAAGATATTCATACTTATTCAACAAGGGAACTTGCTAATATATAAAAAATAACAACAAGAACAAATGTTGGATTATTTAACCCTATAATTGACGCAAGTAGAACATATAATGTACTTCCATCAGAAATAAAATCTATAAAAAAATAGAAACCTTCGTAATGAAAATTAAAGAGTACTTCATGAAGAAACAAATTAGATGTTCTGATTAAAAAAAAGCGTAGGTACCTTATATAAATCAAAAGTTCAACTTTATAAAACCTCTAGAGATAAAATATACCATTCTCTTTTTCTACCTGTGATACCTAGATAGGTCCTCCGATAATAGTACATTTGCATTTAATAGGTCCACCGGGTGCGATGAGTCCTCCGTATACGGAAGACCTATCACTTCACATGTTAAACGGTCCATGACTTCATAAAACATTACCAGAACAAATTTCAGAAGGATGACCTAAAACGTGTTTTTTGCAATTCCGTATAGTTTTGGTTGCCGTTCTCTCCATATCTGAGGGTGATGTCGCTGTTGGGCGTATACTATCACGCGTATATGCTTTTCCTGTCCTTCAGTTGATCCGTCCTCCGCTGTATTAGTCATTAACAATTCACTGTAGATATAGTCCAATCAAATAAACTTTTTTCGTAATATTTCGTTTATTTTATATATTTAGTTT
>JAVJAQ010002868.1:0-15119 GCA_032362365.1 Zygogramma bicolorata
CGAACAATTATTGTGAATATTTCCCTCATATATAAAATGTCCCATGAGAGCAATGCAATTATGCGATGTTTCGAAAACTTAGAGCGGTAATTGCATTGTATCAAGTCACCATAACAACACATTTGAAACCGTATCGCTCGACGTCAGTAAACAACACAAATGAATGTCAGATAGACTTCAAAATAGAAAAACATTTCGCGTTTAGGTGAGTACTCCATACAATCTATAGAGGAAAGTATAAATGAACAAAAAATAACATTTCCTTGAGAATTTCTTTATTCGTGAAATATTCCAATGAATTACATTCGTGCATAAAAATGACCAGTTAATTTTGCATTCAAGCGTGATATCTCATACAAATTGCATTCGGTTATTTTCATATTTTGTAAAATAGCCCTTGTCCTTCGGACTCGGGCACTTTCGCCAAAATATGAAAATAAACTCTTACAATTTTTAGATATCACGCTTCCTTGCAAAATTATCGGTAATTTTTTTGTACTCGTGCAATTATAACCGAAAATATCTGTCAACTGTTTTTCAGTATTATATGAACCTTTTTCGATAGAATGCCGTGTGTGAACCGATTCAGACCACCATAACTCTCTTGGAATAAATGTAAACTTTTGGTGATTGATATGATACCACTGAAATATAAGAGAGATCAAATGGAGCACCAAATATTATACATTTTAGGATTCAGCAGCTCATTTTACATAGATACGAATATCCTATTTTGGTGTTTGATATGGCGAACATGCTGGGAACCTTACTGGCATCACGATCTTCACGATTTCACAAAAATTCATTTGGGTGTTGATAAAATGGAGAAAAGGAATTTTTCTGAATAATCTAATGAGACGGGATTTTGTCATTAAATAATAGTCGTGTAATGATAAATGATTATTCATCAAATACTTGTTTGATATAAATTATTTGAGAGAGCAAAGATAATGAGTTGATTTCCTCATAGATCATGGAACTGAAGCATATGTTTTTCAGCCACCATATCCTCCTAGACATAATGTTTATTTCGAAAGAGAAGTAAATCGTTTTCTTTTCTCATCATCATCTCCGATTTCCACTGAATATTGTTCAACAATATTTCAGCTCCCTGTCCCCTCCTAATCATAGAGAGTTGTCGAAGAGTAAACATCTCTTGGCACGAAACATGAAACTGAGTTTTCATCGGAAGTTTTGTGAAATGGATTGTCCTCCCATGAAAAGGCTTTGCTGTAACTACCTCTAGTCAAAAGCACAATCGATGAGATAACGCCTGTCACAAAATAACTATATACTCTCCTGGCAAGAACCAGTGCAAGATGCTTCACAGAAAAATGTCCCGCATATGTTTTCGGTGATACGAGTGTCGACATTGATCTTGCACACTCGCATAAGGGATTCGGGCTTATTGACCCATCATCAGTGCAAGGTAGGTCCCAACCGACAACTTGGTAATCGTTTCTTTCCCATGAACAAAAATAAAGCCAGCACCCATATAGAAAAATTTCTGATTTTGTACAAGTATCTCACCTGCAAACTGTTGAGTATCTCCTTCAACCTGAATATTTCTGCTCGCAACTCCCGAATTGTCTTTTCCTTTGGGTCTTCGTTTACGACTGGACGAGAAATAATATTTTTGGCTCGCTGCCCGAAACGCAAAGTGTTGACGGTCTCACTGTAGCACGCGCTGGAAGGAGAAACAGCTGAAAGAGACAACGAGATGCATTTAATGAGGAGGATATAGTTGCAATATCTTAGAGTGCAGTTACGAGGGCGATGGGATTCGTTGGCAAAATCTGGATTATCGAAAAAATATTGAAAATATCTGTTAAGGTAACAACGAAATTTCACATTGAACTTCGCCAAATTTTAGATAGGAAAGTAGTAATTAGGTGAGTACAACATATAGAAAGCAACTCGAATAACTCACTGAAATGAGGTATCGATGGGGAAGAACATTCTCCCTAATTGTTCTAATACAGTGGACGCTAAAGTTATCGTAAATTAGGTGAGAATTTCGAAACATAGCAGAATTGTTTTCTGATAATATTATTTCTGATCACCATTTGTATCAAATATTTGTCTAGGTGAATCAAAAAATTGGATTGGGGACCAGCCAATTCATCGATATTGAATCCTCTCGAAAGACTACAAAATAACATCAACAATGAAATTATCATATCTTGGACCAACCTCAAATTTATATAAACCGCGTGGTCTTTTGAATGTTCAGTTGTGGTTTATTTAAGCTATGGATTTGCCAATTAGATTCATTATTCCTAGGCAATCAAGCCTAGATTAGTTGAATCTTCACTAAGTAGCAGTGGTGCAATTGGCCCTCAATATGCTTTTCAATTTGAAATGTTTCAGTTCATACATTCACACAGGGAAAAAAATAAAACATTCAACTGTGAACTCCAGTGAAATTAATACACTTCATGATGACAATACAAGACAAACCAAACAATTGAGTAATTGTTGAATCTTATCGTTAGAAATTTGGAGAAAAATCGATATATCATTTTGGTGTCAAAATCTACAATAATCTTACAGAAAAATTGAAAATGATTCAGAAAAAATCAAAATTCAAATCTTAATTGAATAATTTTTTTCTCTCCAACTGGAAATTCCAACCAGAAGTAGGGATCTTTTACGAGCCCAACATCCATGGACTCGGGACCGCCGGCTTTACGTCCCCTCCGAAGGACGGCATATCCTCGATATATCTTGTGCTCATTGATATATTGCCTGCGAGCTATGATATGCTTTTTGCTGCAGTTATATGGGCTTTCGACGAGGTCTTCTCCTGCATGAGGTCACCCATCCAAGTACTAACCGCGCTCGGCGTTGCTTAACTTCAGATATCGAATGACTGTCAGTTAACCTGAAGAGCTGGGCCGTGCCACCGAAGGATTACGATTGACTTTTCCCTGTTATGAACTTTGTTGTTTTTTGAGATTGATAAAGAATATTACTATAACTAGGGTTTTTTATAATCAATATTATATATATATTTTGGATTTCGAAGAAGATAAGAAAGCCATTATAAGCACTCGGTTAAAATTGCTTAAACGTTGAGCGAATATGTAGTATTATAGAAGAAATATCATATCCCAAAGTTTTGCGTTTGTTAGAAGAAATAAATTTTCTGAATTATTTTCAGTTATTTATTTCTCAATGGACTTCAATGAAAGTTGAAAAAATTCTTTCAAAAA
This sequence comes from Zygogramma bicolorata, assembly GCA_032362365.1. Taxonomy (NCBI): domain Eukaryota; kingdom Metazoa; phylum Arthropoda; class Insecta; order Coleoptera; family Chrysomelidae; genus Zygogramma; species Zygogramma bicolorata. The sequence goes on from JAVJAQ010002868.1 coordinate 3,216, forward strand.
ATTTAACTTTGTTTTGCGCAAATGATAATGATATTTTCTTTTCGTTATCGAATTATAAAAAGTAGTTCAATTTGAAACTGATTATAAAAAATAAAGCTTTTTGATATAAAATATTATAAAAATCTACAATATCGAAACAATTTTGTTCTAAATGTCAATTCGAATAACCAAAGAATCAAGAAAGATTCCCAATTCCTGCCTAAAAAATACTCACTCGCCACCATGACAGTGCTTGAATTTCCACCCAGTATGTCTTTCAAGAGCCATGTCAGAACGGAGTCTCGATACGGGACGAACCTTCTCCGGATTCCCTTGGCCTGCTTGGATGTCTGCTCGGCTGGAATGAAAATCGCGCCGGAATTAGATCGAAAAATGTATGGAAATTGAAGGACGAAATTAGCTGGAAGCAGCGGCGGACGTAAACGGATTTTTTAAGGTTCATCTCAATTCATTAAAAATTCTATTCAGTCATAAAATTAAGTGATAATTAGTGACTGTGTTTATAGCCAGAGAAGTATTAGGGTTCCTGAAGCTGAATTGCATACAACGTAGTGAATTATATATATAATCTACTGTCAGATATTCATCTTTATCGTGTTAGAGCAGATTTGAAATAAGGTATGTATACTGTCAGTGCGATTTTTCAAAAGAGTAGCTATTCGAAATATATGATTTAAAATCAAAGGACATATAACTCTAAGTTCCCTTTTGGAAAACTACAAAGGAAATAACTTTTGCATCATATTTCATTGAATGATACACGTTCCTAAAGATACAAAGTTTGTAAACATTTTTTATTTTCCTTCTTTCATATTCACTTCGATTCATATCTAGAATTCCATAATTCAATGACAATATAGCTACAGTGTACTTCAAAATTTAACCACGCCCATGATGACGTGCAACAGTTTTTGAATTGTATCAATTTTAGAGCCAAAAGCCTTTTGGACATTTTGAATGACAAACAAAAAAACGCAAAAATTTCAGAAAGCAATTTTTGACGTACAAATATTTCAATTTGATCTGAAAAAGCCCCATTCTGAGAGTCCTCTGAGATCTAGAGGAGATTCATTTTGAAAATCAACCAGTTATATAAACGGGTGAGATTGAAAAAAGTTCTAGCTGACACTTCGTCCTTCCACCCAAGTAAAACATGGCATTTCGCTTCTACTCAATAATGAATAAAGATATTATTCTACAATGTGAATAAAAGTAGCACCAGAAATTCTCTGAAATTCCAATAAAAAAATATTTGACTTGTTTATACGGAAGAAAGCTCTTCAGTGTTGAATTTATAAGAAGAAAAACTTTAATTTCTTGATAACTTCAGTGCAACCCTAAATAGTTTTATAAAACCCGGTACGTATCTTCTATGCATCAGATGAACAATTGAAAATTAAAATTTTTTGGACTCGTCAGTTTCCTTTGAATCAGGATTAGTTTTCGAGATTAAAAATAAAAAGTGATTCCCTCCACGCCCGTAAGCAAATAAACAAAATGATATTTGGCATCCGAAAAATGAAGCGATTCAGGAGATGTTTATATTGTTACGAAATATCCTAGCGCCGGCCCTGTCGCTCGTCAAGGCGAAATAATATGAGGGGTCGAAGAGAGAACGTGATTTTTCCAGGAACTCTTGATTCGCGTGGAGAATTCGATCATCGAGATTTAACTGGAAGATTCTCCATAGGCAAGTATATATACGGAAGCGATTCATCGCTACGGCAGATAGTTATTCAGATAGTTATCAGAGTTTCTAGCTTAGTGAAGAGGCGAAGATTTTTACAGAGTTTCTAGTAGAGGGAGCTTTGGTATTGCTAAGTTCGGAAGTCGAAGTGTAGAGAGAGTTTTAGTACAGAGCGTTGAATAGTTCAGCTGAGAAATATGAGTGATTGTATTATATTGCGATAAAGAGTTTTAATAAAAGTAATAATAATAATAATAATAATAAGCAGGGGAGACGACACAATATCTGAACAGTCTCTGGTGAGTAGCGCCACCACTTTCCTGAGCTTAGGATGCAAAATCGGACCGGCAGCTAATGCGCATCCGGGAGAGAAATGCTTCTTCTCTCTGGTGCCGGCCGTGGGCCTGCTGGGCTAACCACCTTGCAGGCCCTTTACTCTGGTTCCGATAACTAGAGGACAGGGCCCCCACAACCGACCCCATTCGGATAGGGGTCAAGGGCAAGGTGGAGGGGCCCAAACCGATAGACAGCCCCATGACGACTCTGGCAATGGACACGGACAACGTTTTGAGTGGACCGACGAACTGAGAGACGACCTGATGCGGTGCTACGAGAGTAGTGAGCCCGCCCGAAGGGGATACATGGCGAGAATGCATGCGCTGTAGTGCGTGGCACACCCGGAGCATGCCGCCTTTTCCGCCCAAAATCTCAGGGATTCGCTACTCTCAGAGCTCAAGATCATACCGGCATGCCGTAATGCGGCAGAGATCTTGGCCGGCCGCATGCAGAAGGCCGTTATTCTCGGTTCGTTGCGTCTGCTCAGGACTCACGATTCTCGGAGCCAGTGACCACTTATCCCGCGGTGCGGGGAGTGGTCATTGGTTAATTTTACTAGCGCGTTCGCCCACTGGGTCGGAGCAGTGGGGAGTACGGACCCGACTAGATTTGTTTAAACGATAGATATAATAATAATAATAATACTAATCTCAAAAGAGGACGATGCGAGGATTTCGCGGAGGATGCCCAACTCGTAGACGGAAGCATTCTACATCATTTGAATGCCGGAGAGACATACACCTATTTGGGTGTGTAACAACGCCACACCCAAGAGGTAGACTCGGTGAAAAATGCTCTCCGTGGCAAGTATAGGCAGAAACTACGGCAGATCTGGTCCTCAGAGCTGTCGGGCAAGAACAAAGTTTCTGCCACCAACATGCTTGCCATTCCGATTCTACTCTACTCCTTCGGAGTAGTCAAATGGACTCAGGAAGAGTTGCGGCAACTTGACGTGAAGACTCGCAAAATGATGCATATGCACAGAAGCATGCATCCCAAATCGTCCGTTCCACGCCTATATCTCCTTCGACAACAAGGGGGCCGTGGACTTTTGAGTTTGGAGTGTTTCCACAACAGAATGGTACTGGATGACTCAGGCAAATAAAAGCCAATAAGCCTGATATAGTCCTTTTCGACCACCGAAGTAAGACGATATTCGTTATTGAGTTTTCGGCCGCTGCAGAAACGAATATCGTCCGAAAAGAGGAGGAAAAACGGACAAAGTACCAGGATTTACTTTACGAACTCCGTAGGCTCCACCCGGATTATTCTGTCAAGTTAGTGGTTCTGATTATAGGTGCTCTCGGTGGTTCCAGGCCAACGCTACTCTCGGAGCTCAAGATCATACCGGCATGCCGTAATGCGGCAGAGATCTTGGCCGGCCGCATGCAGAAGGCCGTTATTCTCGGTTCGTTGCGTCTACTCAGGACTCATGATTCTCGGAGCCAGTGACCACTTACCCCGCGGTGTGGGGAGTGGTCATTGGTTAATTATACTAGCGCGTCCGCCCACTGGGTCGGAGCAGTGGGGAGTACGGACCCGACTAGATTTGTTTAGACGACAGATACATAATACTAACAGTTATTTATTCCCAAGAAACTACAGTTTATAAATAGGGAATATTTATATAATACATTTATCAAAAAGCTCAATCAGAATTGTTTATTACTCGAAAATAAAAAAATAAAATAATTTTTCAAAAAAAAAATTATTCTAGCAAATAACGAATTTCAGATCTCTACAGTCAGATTTTTTATTTATTTTAATATTTTCCCAATGTACTATTCGCATTCAAATGATTTTTAATAATGAAACAAAAAATTAATATTTTTATATTTCAATGAATGTTGTGATCAGGAATTGAAATCAGGTAAACTCCATAAGCTTTCAGTTATGTTTCACGAGGATTACTGCAAATAAGCAATGCTACATTAACTAAAAATTATTTCCACAATAGAAATAGATTCCTGATGAGCAATATATTTTGAAAATGTTGTGCAGCAATACTCGTTTCAGATTTGTTGAATATTATTGGTATGCAAAACGCTAAAACGCATTCATCAAACGAAACCTTTGTAGGTTGCTTCACGAAGTTTGTCTATTTGCAATGCCTACTAGAAGTATATGTATTAAAATTGATCTTGTAAATATTCATTTCTTGGTCATTTTATGAAACCTCGGCAAAAGATAAAATTTCTTTCTCTCCTGAGAAGCGATTGACTTTCCTCCTCGATATGTAATATATCATTTCTGGCGATCCCACTAGTTTTCCCAACAAAAAATGATGAAATAATTTTTCCGATCCGTACAAAATTCAATCTCAACTTTTGATACCGAATTTGGACAGTCTACATAATAATTTACGTTTTAATCATGAGCCCCAATACTTTAACAATGCAAACTTCTGTCACTGCCAGCAATTTACAATGGTGGGTAGCTGGCAGAAACGTGCAACGATTTGATATCTTTCAATCTAACTCTTTAAATGCTTTTTTAAATCAATTGAAATCGTCGAAAACACCTTGGTAGAACGTGTAATACCTACGTTTTATTTCTCTCGGGAAATCATTCATTTCAAATACACTCAAGATTGTTTGTATACAGTATATTCTTCATGATTACATTTTCGAGATGTGTCAATATACATGATCATAAAACAAGGCAGTTCAACGATCCGTCAACAAAAAATCTCAAAACAGAGTTCGCTCGGAAATCTATTTATTCTAAGGGTGTTGTTACATATAATCAATTACCATCTGAAATTAGAAATTTTTCCAATTCAATTAAATTTGGAATTGCTCTGAAACATTGTCTTCTCAATTGAATCTTGATTTTTCACAGTTCTGACAAATGTAGTTTCAGTTATATTTTTGTAAATATTCCCTGTATTAACTTTTAGTTTCTGGGAATAAACGATGACTTTAGTTTACTTTTATTTAATCACCTGGCAGGAAGTTTCTGTAATGTCCGGAAAACATCGTGCGGCCCAAAAGTTTGTGCATAATAGTTTCATTTTCTTGATTGTTGTAAGCCTCAAAATTGCCCATCTCTAAAAACTTTTCATGAGAGAGGGATGTTCAACATGTTTCTAGGCTCGAAACTGTACTCTGTGGATCGATCGGTATAGCAACAATCTTGAGAATGTCTACAGAAAAGGAATGAATCACCGACGCCTGAGATTGATTGGTCTGAAGGGCACCACCAACATCAAAATTTTATCACATAAAGGGCAACAAACAATGACAGCGATTCCCGATATTGCTCGCGTCAGGCGGCGATAGTTGGGTCACTCAGTAGAATTCCGTGAGTTATATCAGTTTTGTGGGTCGAAAAAACTAAACGCATCAATAAATGAATCAATAAATTCAAAGTTTATCACTTCCGTATCAAAGCAATCAGAAATTTGCCAAATGACGGCTGACATAAGACCCCCACCTAATCTGGCGCCACCTGCTTCCAGTTTTACAGAGTGCTATCAGGTTATATACAATTTTGTTTGACAGGTCAAACAAACAAGCAGTATTCGACTAACGATTTGATCGTTTACAGGGCCCTTAACCCATTTGAAATGGCTCATAGATGGTAGGATCCTTGCTCATATGTATGAGATTGGAACCTTTGTTGTAAAAGTTGACACTTTTCCTAGAGATCAATTGCCCTAACACCAGAGTGATATTTTTGCACTCGACGCGCGTTTCGCTAACAAGGTTAGCATCTTCAGGAGAGAGTATCAATTTTCTTCTCCTGAAGATGATAATCTTGTTAGCAAAACGCGCGTCGAGTGCAAAAATATCACTTTGGTGTTTGGGTAATTGATCTCTAGAAAAAGTTTTAAGGATGAGAATGATTAATATTTGTTCAATGCATTTCAAGTTTGAACAGATCCCGAATGATTTGGAGTGGAACACAATTTTCTCAAGAGTTCTAGACAATTTTAGCTTCCAAATAATCTCAAGTATCGATTACCTAGTGCGGAAATGACATTTCCTAGGGCAACTAAGCTCTTATTGATGTTGGCCCCTTCCTTGAACCTCGAAATGTCAAAACACCTACTCGCAGCCCTCTCACTTCCTGCTAGATCGATCAGGTTCAATTTGACACCGTCACAGTTGACCGAGAACACGGAGTGACTCCTGCTGGACTGTGAATTCGACGAAGTGGATGCGACCTTCCTCCTCCTGTTACCCTCCTCCAGCCAGTTGAGAAGATCCGACGAACAAGTTACGGGGTGGTCTGTCAAGCCTGCAACAGAACAGCGTTTGATGTGAAAGTTTTAGTATCGCAGAGACTATGAAATTACTATGAGCTAGGCAAAAAAATGATCCAAATAATTACCGTCCAATTTCAGTACTCCCAGTTTTTGCAAAAATTTTGGAGAAATTGGTACATATCAGGCTTATGAATTATCTTGAAAACAATTCTCTTTTATACAAAAGTCAATATGGTTTTCGAAGGTCTAGGGACACAGAGTCAGCAGCTATGGACGTTGTTTCAAACATTCAATCAGAAATTGATAAGAGCAGAAAATGTTGTGTCCTGTCTTTGGATTTGTGTAAAGCCTTTGATACGGTTAAGATATTGATAAAAAAATCATTTAATGTTGGAATCAGAGGTAAACTCCTAAAATGGTTTGAAAATTACTTGTCCAAAAGGAAACAATTTATTCAAGTCGACAATGTCAAAAGTTCCCTTCAAAATATAACTTGTCTTATCTATATCAACTCCCTACCAAATTTAACATTGAATGGAATGATCAAATTATTTGCTGATGATACCACTCTCATATACTTCTCAGATAGTTATGATAAAATTAAAGATGATATGAAAAATGATCTGGATAAACTTCTCATTTGGCTTCATCAACATGAATTAACTCTAAATTTTATAAATCTTCGTATATGTATATTTCCAAACGATCAATCAACATTCCTACTAATCCCATAGTATTCAACAATAAATTGATAAAATACACAGAAACAACTAAATTTTTAGGTTTATATATCGATGAGAGATTGTAATGGCGAAAACATATAGAAAGAATTGGAATGAAAATATCTCCTCTCATTGGAATTTTCTACAAAATTAGAAACTACATATGTCTCACATTATTGAAAAATATATACTTCAGCCTAATCTATTCACAATTGCATTATCTCATCTCCATTTGGGGGACAGCAAGTAAATCTATTATCAAACCTTTGAAAATTTTACAAAACAAAACAATTAAATGTATTTATAAATTACCTTATCTAGAATCAACAATAAATTTATACAAACCGCATAATTTATTGGACTTAGATTCTCTCCATAAACTCAAAATTAGCTGTTTCATCCATTCTATTAAAAATAATAGTAAAAAGTCAGATATTATTTTCACTCAAATTGCTGATATCCATTATCACTCCACAAGACAAACAAAATTACTAGCAACAAATAAAACACAATCAGATTTTGGAAAAAAGTCAATTTACCATGATGGCATCATAATATATAACTCAATTCCAGAAACAATTAAAGAATTTCGCTCAACAATGAAATTTAAGCAAAAATACAAACAATTTTCAATCAGCTAATGTACAATATATTTTGCATGTAGTCAACAATTATATGTTTTTTTACCTTCATTGGTATTCATCAGTTTTGAAAGCCATTTCATTTTGATTGCTTACAAATATTTAATTTCGTTAAATGTATAATTTTTTTTCCTTTATACTAGTGAAAATTTCATTCATTGATTCATACTTGTGTGTTTTAGTCCCTATTCATAAACATGTAATGTTTCTTGGGATAATAGAATTGAATTAATAAACTTGTACAAATGTTCAATGAACCTTCGTATCAAAACCTTCCTTCTCCCTCTTAACGTTCGATAAAATATCGCAGTCAAACAAAGTTCACGGAAAAATCACAATCTCCAGCACTTTTTGAGGAATAAACCTATAGTGTGTGTGATGTCAATAGCTGCCGGGGGCGCCATCTTCTTTCATTTTCAATTTTGAGACAAGAATGATCCCAGCATAGGTGTCGAAACGTTGGACAATGAAATAACTAGCATTCGGGTTATTCCACGAAAAAACATTTTTTTATACAGCGTCGTCTGTAATGGTGGGTCTCTAACCAACGTCTATGAAATGGATCATCTCAAAGAGCGTACGCCATAACGAACTAGGCCGTTTGGACTGTACAATTTTAGTAATTTATTGTTGTGAAGAGTAGATGTAAGTCTTTCAATTCCACAAAAAAAAAATCAATTGTGACAATTCAAACTTGACCCAATAAACTATTCAGATATATGTAAGATGTCTAGAAGGATGGTGTACTGAGTTATACCTGGGCATGTTTGGGGTATACTTGGCGACAGACACATGCCCACTATGATAATAAACATCATGGCTTTTCGACATCAAATCATATCAGATGGCGTTTGCAATGAAAAGGGTTACAAATTTCCTAGGAAATGTATAAACGGCCTACCTGACGGCTGGCTATACTTTTACTTTAGGACGCTGACTGATCAACAACCTATATTATTTGTTTAGAATACTGGCCAAATTCCCTATGATTGCGTTCCTTTCATTCGATTTTGTTTTTTATGAGTATGACGTTAGATTTTGCTCATTTTGTTGACTACTCGAATCAAAGAATATAGTTTGTCGATCGATCGGTTGACTATGCACTTCCAATTAGCGTCAACTAGCGATGAAATTGAGAAACACACCACGATACGTAAAAATGACACTAATGACAGAAAAGTGTCGCCATAAAATTCTAAACAATATCGCATCAGTCCCAGCACCATCCTTCTAGACATCTTAGATATAAGTACATTTATTTATGCTTGAAAAACAATTTGGATTTCGTGTTTGTTGGTGAACAGATCAGAATTGTGACGTTTCTACAAGATTGAGAAAAATACTTCATACACTATTTTAGTCACAGTCCAAGATGCATATAAACCCTGGTGTTTGTGAAGACAGGCCACCTTATAGAAAGCTCACCTCTTACTGACAAGTTTGACAGTTTGATACCTCTATTTGAAATATGAATATGTTTGGAAGTTCAATTCTATTCCATTTAGTTTGTTTCGTTTCAGTTCACGTTGTACTTCCAACATTTTTATTGATACTCTCTTGCTATTGTTGATTGAATTTTTTACTTCGGTTACTTTTATAAGGAATCATTTTGCATTGTTTGTGGTGTTGATAGTGCCCAATCTAATATCCATATTCATAATATATTATGTAGCTATAGCAGGTAGATCATTTCTTATAGTGTTGGAAAATATATGATAGTTTCAACACATATTTCGAAAGTATAAGATATTTTTGAAAATTCCTCAATCAAAATTCAATATCAATTTATAATTAATAGAACGTGAGATAATTCTGACGATGATTATAACTTCACATTGAATGACCCTTTTCAAATTACTTGGTCAGAAATTATATTTGTGTGATTTACCGAATGTTTCCCAGAATTTCCCAGTTTAACATATTTTTTTCCAGCATTAGAGACAATTGTTATTACGTGCCTACATCATGTTACAAATTAATATCAGGTGAGTGTTTTCAAGTGCCTATAACCCACAAAACTGCCGTTAACCGTGCAAGAAATTTGACGTTACGTTACCAGATTCATGAAGTGTGCTCCTGTTGGTAATCTCTTTAAGGGATTTCTTCAGTTGAAATTGTTCCAAATCAAGATTGCGAGATATCTAGAATTTGAGCTAATGATTTTTCAAGTACAAGTCAACGCACCAGGCTTTCGAAACGTCGCCAAGGAAAAGTATATCCAATTATTGAATGAATTTTTCAATTTAATTTTCAAATTTATAAATACGTAACTGACAAAATAATCAGTGAATTCTCGTCCTTTGAGATTTTGCAGTTACGTATATTAATATACCAATTTGCTCCTAAAAACATATATTAGAACCTTTTATTTTTTTCCAGAGAGTAGAAAACCCAAAAAATGGATTTAAAATTAAATGTTTGCGTTTTTTTTAACTGAATGAATGTAACAACAAATTTTTGAATAAAATACAGCTCAAATATCTAAGAGATCACCCAGTTTATATAAATTCGTAGTTGTGGTATATATTGTTGATTTGAAATATACGTTCTATAATTTCCTATTGCATATTGCCGTTTCCTCATCACATTCGATATTGATGAAGAAGCTGTTATGGAATGGAGTTACGATATCGATAAATGTCAAATAGAAAAAGCAGATTGATATAGGCGAGAAAACAACTCATGTTAACAAAAATAGCTTCAGCTCCCGGCGCATTCACCACATCGTGTAATACAGGGAAATGGTTGGAAATGAGAATCGACATGTGTTAGCCATGCCCAAGATGCATAAATTCCTGGTGAGATTCTATATCAGTACACTGTCAATGTTTTCGTCAAAAACGCTAGACCTACGGCTCACTTGATAATGACATCCAAGGAAAATCACATTCTTGAAATTTCTTTACAGGTAGCGTCGAGCGGCAACTCTAGACACATGGCATTTTGAAGTCTGGCGAAATTTCTATTTAGACGTAAACACAGATATGCACCCTGATACAAATATTACAGATAGATGCATTTGCTTTATATTCTCTATATATGTTATGAGAAATTAATATCAAAATTCATAGAAATCCTTACTAATCGGTGCTGGAAGTTTTCAACTAATTTGATGAGATTCTTCGTGATATCGGTATCGACGTGAGAAGTAGTGTTATGGCGATATACAAGAAGACCATTTGAAAACACTCTTCCGAAAGAACTTTTATTCTATGATTTCAAATTTGAACTGAGAAATTCTGAAAAGCAATCAATAAGTAACACAAATATAATCTCTACCAAAGTAAAAACTGAGCAAGATGAACATTGTTTTTATCAGCGTCAAGAATAATCTCGTGTTATATTGACCAGTTGGGCTTAAGTACATGTGTTTTGAAGGCGAGTTGCCCCGCTTCAACTGAGCAGAGATTCAACTAAGCTTGGCTCAATCGTTATGGAACAAGTAAGCTGATTGGCAAATCCATAGCAACAAAGCCTGGCTTAGATAAGGCACAATTTAAGAAAAGCGGTGCATTTGGCCCCGAATGTTTTGTACTAACCATAGGAAATTAATATAGAAGATTGATTATTTCGTCCAAAATAATACGACAGCGTTTGATATCCATTATGAAACACTATATAAAACAATACTCAAGCAACGGCAGATAAAAGACAAATAACTGAGAAAACTACGGTGGAGGACTGAACTGGAAACGACAAATAGCTGGTTGAAAGGAACAGTAAAATTATGGAGAACTTCGAGCAAAATTCGAATATACTGGAATGCAAATGTCAAAAGATGACAGAATTCGATTCTTGCACCATCTACTGGAAATCGTAGTAAATTCCTTCGATATGATTGATTATGTCTAGAGTTTTTGACGAAACAATATCGAATAGGAGATCGCACCAGGAATATATGCATCTTGGCCATGCCTAATCATTCGAAGGCCAATCGAATATTTCCATAAAATCCTAAATGGAAATAACAGAAACGAGGTTGATACAAATTAATTGCAGACCCCTTAGTCTCGTCAAGCGGTAATTACCTTGTACGTAGGGCCCTTTCTTGGGGTGTTCTCTGACTTTCAGGGATGAATGTTTTTTTGGAGCCTTGATGAAATATTCATCCGGAGCAAGAAGATCTCGTACTTTTTCGTTGTATATCTCCAAGTAGCTGGAAAAAAGTAAACGGTTCACTTATATGAATAAAAAATTTAAATGAGAGAGCAAAAGTTCTTCTGTTCTCAAGCAACTAATTAAATTAACCCTGGAAACGGAAAGAAAAATTAAAATTCTTATAATATCTGTTTTTGGGACGAATCGGTA
>JAVJAQ010002869.1:0-23063 GCA_032362365.1 Zygogramma bicolorata
AGGAGGATATGCATATGTACCTTTCACATCAAACTATACGATAACAAATTTGAAGTAAAGGGGTGCAACTATCGTGAGCATTTGCTCATATAAGTCTCAGATCTCAATTAATTCAGCCGTTTCGAATTATTGACAAATAATGAATAGATGACTGATGAAAGCGTATCATCAAAATTGTTTTCAAATGGAATTGAATACTTATGTTCTCCTTAATCGAAATGATGGTTATATAGTCAGCGATTCAGAGAAAAGGAGACCCATACGAGACTTCATGTTGGCAAAAGAAACTCCGTTGTTCAGTTTTTTATTTCATGTTGAAGTTTGTAGAATACTGTTCTTTCATCGTTTGATAATAATGTGAAGAGAAACGTTTTTCAAAATATATAAACTGGAACACTAATTCAAGAACGAAATTGAGAATATCACAACCCTCTGGTGGAAAATCCTGAATGAACCCTTGTCTAAGGTTAGCTGGAATTCACGGATGATTTACTGAGATGTTTCATCAGAAAGCTATATCGTGAATTACTAACATTGTTTGCAGAGTACACAGACGAAATATAAAGCGATTTCATCAGAACGTCTTCGACGAGATCGTTTGTTTCAGTTAATTACGTGAAAAGCTCTCGAACTTCAGTTCGACTTTTAATTGCAACGTTATTTTTTCTGTCTTGTCAGCTGAGTTTTTCGATAATGAATGCTAAATCTCACAGAAATTCCCAGATCACCTCTATTTGCATCATAAATACTGATAACATTCAATTTCAATCCAATGTGAGTTCATTATGGAAATAAATGATGTGGAAAGCATGTCAACTTTGTGATGAGAGGAAAATTTTGATGAACCTCATTTTGGCGTTAACTTCTTCAATCGATGCAAAGAGTTTTGTGAAATATGAATCATTGAATTCTACCTAGCAAACACCTGTCTTGAAGTGAATACCCATCATAGACGTTTCATTCATTCGCGTATTTTCTTTAGATCGACAATTTACGGAAAGTTTCCTTGAAATTCAAACACACCAATTAGTTTTTTCAGATATATTTTAGATACATTGGACACATCCTATATACGGGAAAAAATGTTGAAATGATATCCTGGAGCGAAAAGTGTATCTACAGGCGGCGGTCTACCTTATCAACCACAAGGCGCATTCGCTGATGGTCGGGGCTACTGCTATACTTGGCTGAGGGTAAAAACAAAATGGAGCAGCTCAACCCGCCGCACCACTTGCCGGCTATATCGCCATATGGCGGTGAAAAACAATGCCATTAAGAGTCCATAGTAGCAAACATATTGGATTCGTCAGCTCACTGCACACTTTTCCGGTCAGCTTGCCGTCTTTCGAGAAACAAAATCATTTGACTATGGAGATGCCTGAAACTAGCGCTCCGATTGGTTCTCCAGAGGCCTGTTTCATAAAAGTACAAGTCTTGTAGCTACAAGGGAAAGATAATGTAGGTACAAGAAAACAACGAGTGAAAATCAAAAATCATTCAGCATCGTGTTTCTTTGTGTTTCTCTTGTAGTTACAAGACTTCATGAAACAGGTCCCTGAGGTCATTTGTCTTCCCAGTCTCTTAATTTCAATACCGCATGTCTATTAGGGCACTATGCCGAAAGTCGCCAACGTATCTGCAATGCTGAAATATTTCTGAACTCAATAAAACCGCTATTATCATTATTATTCGCGATGACCAGTAGTACTTCACAAGTTATCAATAGATACATTAAATCAATTGTCGAAATTGTAACAAAAAGTATATTGGCTAGAGTCGACGGGCTATATACATATAAACTCGCTTCAAGGAATATTATGCTCACATTAGATACGGAAGGACAAGAAAGTCCAGTTCTAGTCTAAGAGGCGACGACACTAAACCTATAATGATAGGGCTCCCAGAAGTCATATATATAATTCGTTAGTTCATCAATAGGAGAACACAAAATGGCCCTGCTGCCATGTCCAAAATGAGGCAACGCTATAAAAAAAATATCAGAAAAAAATTTTTTTTTGTGTTTCTGTAATGATAAGTCTCCCATTCCGTGATTGTTCCTCATGGTAGAGGAGGGGTGGGACTATATGGAAAAGCAGTGCTGTCAGCCCCCTGATGGGGCTTATCAGGTGCTGCCAAGAGATTAGTGACCCCTCCGTACCCGGGTTTCTATAATCATCGGACTCCCCAAAGAACCAAAGTATTTCTGAAAGGTCTTCATTTTTTGTGTAAGAAAAACCACTGCTGCCTTTTCCAAACAGTGGACAGCAATTATCCCCTGCAGTTTCTGCTCTATGTCAAGACTGACAATCGATAAGAAGTAGAAGGTACACTTAATAACATTAGGATGCATACTACTGGCTAGCAGGACGAATCAATACTCGGTGGTTCAAAATTTCCTATTAATGACGTGTTACTTCACTTCCAAATATTTTCCCATAGAACTCGTCAGGAAACGCGTATTATTTTAACACTTCTCATTTTTCCAATTTGCCAGAATTCCAAAGGGAATCAAGATTTAATTGCATGACTACCGTAGACGAAAGCGAAATGCAAATAGTTGAATATTTGGTGCTCATTAATCGTTCTCCAACGTCCTATAAAATATAAACCACACTCTGAAGAGTGTTGCTGTTATTGCCAGGCACTGCGAGCAATCGAAAATTATCGTCACTTACGATTTGGCTATGGCCATAATAGCATTGCTTATCCAGCACAGCGTGAGTCCAAAATATAACGATATTTTCATTTACATGAATAATCGAATTATTTGAAAAACCATAACTTTTTTTTTGCCCTCTTCCAAATTTCAATATTATTCCATCTATCATGTATGATGTTTTTTATACGACGACGACAATGAAAACAGTTGAAAAATCAAAAAAAAAATTACAAAAAATGCGATTTCATTTGTTTAAACAATCAACGACACGTAAAATCCATTGTTCGTGGTAGTGGCAGGCGTGTTCCAATAATACAAATAGAAAAACCCGGAAGATTGCTAATGAAACCGAATTGAAACGCAAAATCGGTTGCGCGGAGAGCGACTTTCAAACGCTGCTGCCGCCATGTTGTCCACTGTTTGGTAAAGGCAGCAGTGATTTTTCTTACACAAAAAATGAAGACTTTTCAGAAATACTTTGGTTCTTTGAGGAGTCCGATGATTATAGAAACCCGGGTACGGAGGGGTCACTAATCTCTCGGCAGCACCTGATAAGCCCCATCAGGGGGCTGGCAGCACTGCTTTTTCTACCCCTCCTCTACCTTGAGGAACAATCACGGAACGGAAGACTCATCATTACAGAAACTCACAAGAAAAAAATTTTTTTGTAAATTTTTTTTTTATAGCGTTGCCCCATTTTGGACATGGCAGCAGGGCCATTTTGTGTTCTCCTATTGATGAACTAACGAATTATATATATATGACTTCTGGGAGCCCTATCAGTATAAGTTTAGTGTCGTCGCCTCTTAGACTATCTGACTAGAATGCTTCGGATGGTGACAATAGAATGAGTGAAAGCAATTTAGGACTGATCCATCTGCACATGACATAGCAGGATATAATAATGATATGGCCCACAGAAGGTCTATTGCATTCAGGACTCTATTCAGTATAATATCAATAATTCGAGATGAGTTTGAAACATCTGGTGTGAAAGTGAAAACTTGTTCAGACATCAAATACTCCAACACCACACTTATATCACTAGTACTCAACAAGCTTTTCGCATTCCCTTCTTCTGAAGATGCTTACCATGTTAGGGAAACACCCATCATGGGCGAGCGATATCAGTTTGTTGTTAGGGTCATTGATCTCTACAAAAGTTTTTATTAGGAAATGAGGAAAAAAAAAATAAAAAGTTCTCACTACCTTTGATTCTGCGATGTAACTAATTCGAGGGTAAATGTTATCAGCTTTTGGTGAGAATAATTGACCTTTATAAAAAGTCCAGTCTTTCAACATGGATTCAAAGAAAAAAAGGCAAAAACCAGTTCTCCATAAACTCATCTAGGGTTCAGATGAGTAAAGCATTCTGTTGGTTATATATGAATAGTTGCTTATGAAATATAGCGAGAAGATCGAATACAATTTTCAAAATTTGCATTTCGTGCATGATCACGTTATAGTGAATTATACCACGAGTCGATAATAGTAGCCCTTATTGCTAGTAGTATACTCTACTGCATTCACGACTAATTTATTTATCATCAGTTTCAATCATTTCAATACAAATACAAAAGCACTAGCTGCTAGACGTTTGACACTGACATTTTGGAGTTTGGCTTTATCGAGTCCAAGGTAATATTTAATTCAAGAAATTTTGTGATATCACTATAAGAGGGAATAAAGACTATTACCATTAATCCCTCGCCATTATTTCCTAAGGGAATAATATAACATAATATAAGGCATTATATTGCAGAAACCATAAGTATAATACTTATATTATGTATAAGTCGTGAATAAGAAATATTAAATGATTCCGTAGTATGAAATCATGAAAAATAATGAGGGCGTAATCAGTAAAGAAGTGTGACAGTTTTTAAATTCCGAAACACTTCCATTGACTGATCCGATATCTGATGATCCAACGTTCCGGAAGATCAAATCTACGTCATCCATGGATATTGAAACTAATTCAACAATTTTCTGTATCGTGGATCCACGAGTAAAATTGTTGATGTGTTGAACTGCGATAAAATACAAAGTCGTGTGCGGATTCTTCTCTAGAAAACAGACCCAGCCTATGGCCTCCAATACCAAAATCGAGATTAGAAAAATCTGCATGTGGTCACAAATTGAATTTTGTTTTTCGTGCAGTTATCTACAAATGATATTACTGGATAGGAAGTCCGTTACCAAATATCTTTTCCATCAAGTTGAAACATCATTTAGGTATGGTAGTTTTCACAATAAATGGTATTGACTGCAGGATTATAATAAAACCAATTAGACCCTTAAGTTGTAAAATCCGAGATGCACATCATAAATGTAAAAGGACCGGATTCAGGTAATTTTGTTTCTCAGAGAGGGATTGTAGAGGATTACAGCCTACACTTCTTGTTCATTTTAGTCTTTGTATGTCATTGGAAGTGTTCACTTTTGTTACGGCGTGCAATAATTTCATAACATTTATTTGTTATTACAGACATTAATAGTAAAGATTTTATACCCCAACGTACCGAATAGGCAGTATGTGGCGTCCGTGGATAAAAAGTAATAGTGCTTCTTCCAGTGGTTCGTTAAAGAAGAATCACTTATCTTGTGACGCGAAAATCATTTTAAAAAATGTGTATAGTCCCTACTTCAGCAAGGATATAACGCGGGTGCTGCAGCAAAAGTAACCAGTAATTTGACGAAGGTGCCTTCTTACTTCAGTTAGACGAATTGTTGAATATTTCATGGAATCAAGAAAAAAGCGTGAAGATTCCGGTGTCACAAAAAGTCTAGACGACTGGGAAAGAGATTTGATAAGGCGAAAAATCTACACTATGTACGATGAGCAGCGTGTCCCTACAATCAAATGTCTGAAACAGCGGCTCATCAATGACGAAACTCACATCAACTGTGGCCTCACCACTCTTTGGCGAGCTCTGTCTGCAATGGGCTTTGAATATCGCAAAATTGACAAGAGACAAGTAATAATGGAATCCACACGTTTAATAAACTGGCGTTCTGAATATATAACGTCAATAAGAAAATACCGGTCTGAAAATCAGCCAATACTCGACCTCGACGAGACGTGGTCTGACACGCATGACACCCCTTCCAAAGGATGGTCTGATTCCTCTGATAAGTGTAAAACAAAAGCACCATCAAATAAAGGGAAGAGAATCACAATATTACAAGCAGGACCAGAAAATGGTTGGATCCCAAACGCTATGTGGCTTTTTGCCAAAAATATTAAGGACTCTTGTGTTGATTATCACGAAGATACGACAGCAGAGCTTTTTGGAGATTGGTTTAAAAATTGTCTGTTACCCAACATTCCGCCAAACAGCGTTATAGTAATGGACAATGCAAGCTATCATAGTCGACAATTGCAAAAAATTCCTGCCTCAAAGAATACGAAATTCGAGATTCAAAACTTTATGGCTGCAAATGACATATATTTTGAGGAAAATTATACAAAAAAAGAACTTTTACAAGTGCTGCAGTCATTTTCTTTAAGAAAAACGTATGTTCGTGATATAATTGCTGAAGAATTGGGACATACAGTGTTACGACTACCTCCCTACTACTGCGTGTTCAATCCCATAGAGCGTATGTGTCACCAACTTAAATCGAGCGTGCGCGGAAAAAATACTTCTCCGACTTCAAGTGGAAGTGTGGTAGAATTAATAAGGAACTGTATGAATGACATTCCTACCGAGAGTTGAAGAAGTTCTGTTGGTCATGTTATAAATGTTGAAAACTCGTACCTTTCTGTGAAATCAATTGCGCCAATTATAATTAACTCAGATGGGGATAGCGATAGCGACACTGAACTAAATATAGGATAGAATTGTAACATTTGAATAAATTACTTGTATATCTCCTACATTATGCAAAATTCAAATTTCTTAAGTTCGACCCTGTAGCACATTTGCATCTTTTACCAGATGATTTTCTACACAATGGGATTGAATCGGGTAGTTTATTGCAGTTAATAAGCCAATTCCATTCACTGTGAGAAATACTGTAGATGTTGAGAAATACCAAACGCTGGTATTTCATGGGTAGGATATAAGGGTAGAATCTATTGTAATCCCCATCGAAAGATCAGTCGGGAAAATAGCTTGGAAAGAGAACACAGCTAAAGAGCTGCCTCTGGATCACGAGATACTTCGAGCAAAATGCGCTACAGTCACTACATGTAAAGCCCAGACTTCACGCTTGTTGAGTTCGAAAATGATCTTCAACCACGACGTTTTTCAGGCTCACTTGCATCACATCGCGCAAATTGCAAAACTCATGAAGGCATCTCGCATGATGTATTGCGGAGAAATATAATGAAGCTGCAGGTACCCCTTTTATTAATGTGCAATACCGAAGAGGATGGACTAAATTGATGAATATACATATCATTAGTCACGCTATGATTATGAAGCATGATGAAAACATGATAAAAATCGATTCTGAAATTTGTTCTTACCTGAAACGTTGACGAGTTCCATTTCAAACGTTCGAATATTTCTATGAAAACTTGTATTCCGATATGCAGACTACAGGTGCAATTACAAAACGCGGCGCTTTCTCTTGGTTCAGAAGTTATCATCAATCAAATTTAGGAAGAAGAGTATTCATATTTCACGTAATTCTTCAACACCATACATTCTTCTACCTACTTTGATTCATTTACTCCAAAAATATTTCTATTCCACTTTATTCATTCGAGATTACTCGTTTTGGTTTGGGAATTGGAAGTTTATATGGAACCAACTAATTGGCAAACAATACGTTTTGAGCACACAAGAAAATAAGCAGAATTTAAAGTGATATTCCATGGATAGAGAAATATATAAGAGGTATTCAATTAAAGGGTATTTTAAACAATTATTAAGGTCTATTGATCGAATACACTTCCTAGGAAATCAGGCCACATTTCTGTTACCCTTCCTTTGCTTGCGCCATCCGAGATGATTTAATGCAAGAGGATGTGAAGCCTATTGTCATATTCCCACATGTGTCGCTAATTTCAACCCAGTTCAACCCCGACTTCAACAGGTTAGAGGCCCAACACCAAAACTATTAGACATCTCAGGTGCGTATGACAACCATGACTATAAAATGAATGACAGAATTTCAATCTGCATCCTGTTCTATGCCAATTTTGTTCTAAACAACAAATATCGCTACAGAACAAAAATGATGTGAACCATCATGAAAAATCATGAACCGTTTGTGATGTCAGTGAAATATTGATTGAAATAGCTTGATGTCACTTTGAGATTCGAAATTTGAATCTTCATAATCAAATCGAAGTGGTTTTTGGTAGTGTAGGGGTTAACACGTCCGCCTTTCAAGCGGAAGACTTAGGTTCGATTCCCCAACGGTCCAACCTGCGCTAAAATGTGAGTCTTCGTTTATGCATTGCTCTTACAAGTTTCTACTTCTGAGGGTTGACGTTCTTCAGCTGGTTAACGGAACGATCAATTTTTAGTAGTAGTGAAGGCCGTGTTCTGGAATTTGGAGTTCAGGAGCTTCCGGCTGCATCTGCGTCAGATCGATGACTTCCCATAATTAAAAAGCATATTCGAACATGGTATCTTCCCTAGACCTAGGCTGATACAAACAACAAGCAAAATCCCGTAGACTAGGTACTAACCAAGAGCATATCCACATGGCCCACTTCCTAATACAAGGATATATAGTATATCACAAATATTCATGGGTTTAAATCAAATATTCTAAATGAACGATTTGTTCAGGCCAGCTTCCACTTACCTACACTGTAGGTTGTCAGACCAACACCTATCATAAAATAACTACTCCTCTGGCTATTACCACGAAGAGCATTGGATTACATCCAACAGGTGTCAGCGCGGGATTCGTCCCGTCCCAATAATTGAAAATTAATTCTGGCACTTGTATCGTCAAGAGCATATGCGGAAGAATCCCGCGCTAACACCTGTTGGATGTAATCCAATGCTCTTCGTGGTATTAGCCTGGTTCTTTTCTGATAGGTGTTAGTCCGTCAACCTATAGTGTGGGTGAGTGGAAGCTGGCCTGAACAAATCGTTCATTTAGAATATTTGATTTAAACCCATGAATATTTGTGATATACGATATATCCTTGTACTAGAAATTGGGCCATGTGGATATGCTCTTGGTTAGTACCTAGTCTACGGGATTTTGCTTGTTGTTTGTATCAGCCTAGGTCTAGGGAAGATACCATGTTCGAATATGCTTTTTAATTATGGGAAGTCATCGACTTATGTTGATGATGGCACTGCGTTGCACTGACGAGAGGCAAAATAGCCCGAAACCGGTCTGCAAGTGTGTCCCGTCCCAATAATTGAAAATTAATTCTGGCAGTTGTATCGCCAAGAGCTTTTGCGAAAGTTTCTTCTGTGAAGTATCCCGCGCTAACACCTGTTGAATGTAATCCAATACCCTTCGTGGTAATAGCCAGGGAAGTAGTTGTTTTCTGATAGGTGTTAGTCCGTCAACCTATAGTGTAGGTGAGTTGAGGCTGGTCAGAACCAATTGTTCATTCAGAATATTTGATTTAAAGCCAGTCTTCAAGCATACCCATGAATATTTGCGATATTTTTTATTTTTCAATTGAAATATTCAATTCATTCAATTGACTTCCATCTCCGAGTATGAGTTCCTATTATAAAAAAGTCTCTATTTCGATGTGAGATGTCATATATCCAACACTTTGAACGTGCGAATTTGGTAATCCGTGATATACCTAAAAAAAATATTCAGAGAATGTTACCTACGCCCAAAAACAATAATCTCAATAACAAGATTTTATATCTCCACTATCATTTCGAATTATTCAAACTCTTTTCCAGCACTAATCATCGTATCCATGCTCAACCCAGGGAATACTTCAACGTTCATCATTCACAACATGATTGGAAAAACAAACATCATTGGCAAGCAATCCTGCCCGTGCACCTGACTGGCTCAATCCTTCAAAAGGAATCAGTATTCCGCGATCACTTGACGAATGCACGTAGCATACATGACCAAATATTTGCGCTGCCGCTATCTTATCTGAAAATTGATTTCACGAAGCATCCGTGCATCTCGTCTGGATTTCAAGCCAAGTTCTATCTGTGTCGCAGATAAATCAACGTCGTGACACACTTTCTGTGTGTCCTTTCTTTCCTTTATGGAAGATCTTTTGGTATATTATGAAAAAAGTTATTCGAGTATCGACGTGATGATTTTTTGTGTGTATGACAATTTTCGAAGTTGAGAGTCCTCGGCCCACGATAATGTGAGTTGTCCGAGATAATCGAACTACGAGTCAGACCGTCGTGTAAGGTTATTACAAATTGTTGCCTCTCACCTCATTTTACGATATCTTTTGTAGTCTCGAACAATCAGTTCAAGTTCATTATATCCAGAGTGTTCTAGGCCAAAGTCGACTGGTTATTATATCAAATGAATGAACAAACAATTTTTCTAAAGTGAACAAAAATATTCATTTATGTACCAAGGTCACAATAAAGATGTTTTTCGTCGGCCTATACACAAAAAATATTTCACGTATTAGTTTCCGAATGAAAAATTCATATTTTCAAGGCGAATATTTTTCGTCGACAAATTCATTTTGTTTGCTGTGCAATAAGCGTTTTTCCCTTATTTGACCCCGCTGAATCGGAATCTGCCATTTACCAAATCGATATTTTGACCGGACGAGAGATATTCGAGATGGCGTTCGTTTGTCGTCAATATGGCGGCAAAAACGTATATTTCATAATTTTTCTTCAAATACATAATATTGATCGATTCCAACTTGTAGTCACATAGCTAGTAGTGAAGTCCGTTGTAGTGTAAAGTCTTCTGCATTAATTTAATGGGCCGCGAGTAAAGTTGCATAACATAAGATGGTAGCAGCTTCATTTGCCTGACCCGTCCAAACATGGTGCGTCTTACCTCATCCGGACCTGAAATCACATTGAAAGTAATGTCAGCTGCTTTTTTTTAAATTGTTCGTTCCGTTAACTAGTTGACGAACGTCAACCCTCAGAAGTGGAAACTTGTGCGAGCAATGGATTAACGAGGCCTCTCCTTTCAAATGCGATTACCGGGCACGATGAGCTGGAAGTAATAAGGCTGAACAAAGAACTACTCTGCATTGATGAGAGCACGTTCCTGAAGAGGCATCTCCCGGAGGCCGCTTAGTAGAGTGCAGGCAGAGCCTTGGAATGCATTCGATATGGGGGGCTTCGTAGTAGAAGGCCGATATATTTTCGACTTGTTCCGGAGCTAACTCGTGATGACTATCATGTATATGTATGGAGTTCTTTTCTTTAGATGTCCCCCCAATCAGCCAGCAAGAAATGATGGACAACTACGTCCTCAGCATCCACATTTACAGCGTGAAGGATCATTCTTGTGTCTGCCTTTTCGTGAGTGGCACCAAGATAAGTGAGACATATGCCTGTGGAGGGCCTAATAACTGTTTCCTCTTCAACCGGACAAGATCACTCCCACTGTTGCCTAGAGCCTGCTAACTGAGAAATCCTGCTGAGTCCGTCTTGTTTTCGGTGATGGAAAGGAAGGGGTTCATGTTGGTTAGTAACGGCACGTCAGTGTGTTGATGTAGCATTGATCCGCCACTTTTCCCGCCATCTTGCATTTTGTATCTTTGTAACGGGTGCACAAATTTTCCTTACAACAAGATTTTGGTGCTCAATTATGTGGGCCTACAACTTGAAATCTATCAAATTGATTCATTTGAAGTTATGAATTATACATTTTTGCTGCCAAATAAGCCGCCATCTTGTATTTGTCACTTTCGGTCGACTTCTTACGCTTTTCTTCATATTTCTTAATCTCCAAGACACGTCCACAGACTCCAATATCGCATAAATAGACCGATATGAACGAAACCAGCGCCAAAATAGCAAACGGTCGCCATCACTTCCAGTCAAAATTTCGGTTTGGCAACAGGCTGATTCGGATTCAGAGGGAAAAAACGCTCGTTGTCTGCTTGTTACATGAAATGCTCCTTGCAGGCTCAAGAAGAGCCTTCGACTATTCGAAACAGCGACCAAATCTGGCCAGGTTTGAATACGGAAATATAACGACCACTGGTCGAGAATCAATTCCACAGATTCGATAACTGAAAAAATATTCAGTGCGGAAGTTTAGATGGAAAACTGAAGGAAATGGCATAACTTTAAATTCTTTTATAGAAATAAGGTTGTATGACTGTCATACCCAGGTGATATCAAAACCACCCCTGGAATCATTATCAATTACTTACTAGGGCCTGTTTCAAGAACGTACAAGTCTTGTAGCTACAAGAGAAACACAAAGAAAAACGATGATGAATAATTGTTTTACACTCGTTTTTTATCTGTACCTGCATTGTCTTTTCCTTGTAGCTACAAGACTTGTAATTTTATGAAACAGGCCCCAGGTATATCTCTATCGATAAGGCAATGTAACCAATCAATCCCTCTACGAGTTGAACAGCCAAACCACAATACTAACTTCGACAGCCTATTATTTCTTAAGTTATATAACATACTCCTCTTATATTTAGGTCCTTCCGTTGATAAAACTCCTGTTGGTCAAATGTCGTTGCTCACAAATCTCCTAGCAGATTCTTCATTTTTCGACCTCGAACTCAAGGTATCACTTCCTCTTCAGCTGAAATGTTTTTGATTGGGCTATCAAAATCATTATGTATTTCCATGGTGAAACATCTTTATGGCGATAACCAGTTATGAATGAATTCGTTGGATAATATATGGATGTTGGATTACTCGGCAAAGATAACATGTTAGCTTGCTCTTTATCTACATTGAATGCAGCACCCTACACACTATCACCATCTTCAACGAATGAATCATCATTTACTTCAAGAACAATATATGTTTTTTCAAAGTTTCCTCCTCCCATGATGATTTATTCAGTAAATGTTCGCACAGTTCACCCAAATTTTGGTTTAACAGAAATTCCCAGCAATATACAATATCATGGCAACAGCTATAACTGAGATTTCTAAAACCCTTGAGTTGGGACTTATATCAACGGAGCCTTAGAAGGAGCAATTTTTATTTTCTGCTAATGTCAAAGTACCCAGTTGTGATTCCGACTCAGTATCTCGGAATAGACTAATTCCGATTTACTGCCGAAATTCCGGTTTATCTAGTCGAGATTTCGCTCACTATTTTGCTAATCAGGACCCCCGTAACCGGGCGTGCAAAGCGTGCAATGTACGAGGGCGTCACCCAAAACCGAAAGCTTCACAAAAAAAATACACGTGGATTGATCAAAAGCGAAATACCCACACGGAACGTTAACGTCATTTTCTTCATATGAGGCTTGTAGGAAATCTGAAACCAAGATCCACGTTAGTGTAGTTCTAGACACTGCTTTAATTAAAACAAGGAAAGGCGCTAGCTAATTAGTTTTTTATATTCACACAACAAAACTAAAGATAAAGTAGACGTGTCGGTCTATCGATTCGATCAAATGTTTTATATTTTTTGTTATTGTGTTCGTTGTGGAAATAAAATTAATGGTGAAAAGGTGAGTATTTTCTCTACTCACACTTTTTTTAATCGTTCATTACGTATTTGACAGATGTTAGGTGCAGGTGTATTCTAAAATAAAAGCGGCAGCTTCCGAAAACAAAATTGATGGGATATGTAACATTTAACCCAATGAATCTGATCTGATGATCACGTTCAACTGTCAAACTCCGTTCCGAAATCTTTGTGAAATTGAATTGAAAATTATATTTTCATGAAGTTTATTGTTCAACAGTTTCTGGACTGGTACTGTATCCAGTTATATCTATGAAGCAAGCAGCTGTTTTACCTACTAGACGTCATCTGTGAATAATTTAATGTATTGCAATGTTTTTATTTCATATTTTAACGATATGTCGTCCCATGTGTTCAATTTTGTCAGTATTTAGTCTTATATTATAAACTTGACTGTTTTCATGCTTTTTAAAAAAGTCTACGGAAATTAAGAATTTGAATTTGAATCAACTGTCTCTCCGATCATTGACAATGAGTTATAACGAAGACATATGTGCTACACACCACCACGAATCACTCATAATCATGGTGGGAGTAGAAAAAGTATAGTATGCAACTCGAGGATAAGGCCAGTTACTTGCACTCGCAAATCACCGTACTCGTGCATAATAGGCTACTGATCCTCCTCGTTGCGTTATATAGATACTGAAATTATTTCATACAAAAAATAATAATAGGACATAATATTCTATTATATGTATGTATGTATGTTTATCTTAAGATTTGTTAATTATGTTATTAATGTTATGTTAACGATAATATTGAATATTCAGGTAGGTATATAAAATATTAGATGATCAAAGGGCGAATCTGATTTTTGAAATGAAAATTGAAAACTATTAAAATAGGTATATGATATTGATGAATATATAATATTGCACGAGTGCATGAAAATTACCGATATTTTTGCAAGAAAGCGTGATATCTAAAAATTGCAAGTTTATTTTTATATTTTGGCGAATATTTGACAAAATATGACAATAACCAAATGAAATTTGTATAAGATATAACGCTTGAATGCAAAATTATCTGGTCATTTTTATGCACGAATGTGATTCATTGAAATATTTCACGAATCAAGAAATAATTCTCAAGGAAATGTTATTTTTTGTTCATTTATACTTTCCTCTATAGATTGTATGGAGTACTCACCTAAACGTGAAATGTTTTTCTATTTTTGAAGCCTATCTGACATTTATTTGTGTTGTTTACTGACGTCTAGCGATACGGTTTCAAATGTGTTGTTATGGTGACTTGATACAATGCAATTACCGCTGTGAGTTTTCGATAATTGCATTGCTCTTATGGGACATTTTATACATGAGGTAAATATTCTAGGCAATTAGACTTTCACGCCTGTATAGGTAATACCCTATTAACCTAATGAAGTTCTAGTTTTAACCCTCCGTTAGGCGCGCCGCTTAACGTAACGCGGTTAGGCGCGCTAGGTCCGGCGGACCTGAAGCCTAATATTACATTGTTTGTCGATGTATTCCATCGAACTACGACGTAAAATGTCTATATTTATTAATATAAAGATAATGCTTATGGTATACTATTCGAAAAAGCATCCAAATTTTTTGTTGTGGTCACCATTATTTCTAATTAATATAAGATCATGTCATACAATCAATAAACCAGAGAGAAAAACGAAAATTTTGGTACAAAGATATTTATTCAAAGCACAACGTACAGTCAAAATTTCATTCTGTATCTACTTCTTCTTTTGAAGTTTTTTCAATACATTTTTTTTGATATGCAGGCACAAACATAAACATTTATTGCACTTCTCACATGAGTATTGACTTTTACATTGTTTTTTGGTTTCTGTGTAACAAGGTCCGCAATACTTTCTTTTGTTTCAAAATTCATTCAAATACTCACTGGTTATAAAAAATAAACTCTCACACAAATATTCACAGTGAAAACTTACAAGCACGTACGGAATGTACGGAGAAGTGAACAGTTATAGTGTCAGAATGATCAGAAATATATTAATGCAAGGGGGCGCTATAGGTCCGACGGACCTAAAACTGTTCTTTCCTCCATTTAGATGTTATTAACCGGAAAATTTCGATACCTATCGGAGTGCGGCTTTGGCAAACAAATTCAATTAAACTATTTAACAATGTCATAAAGGCCCAATACGATATCCTAATTCGATAATTAAATAAAGGAAAAACACCATCGCATAGGTCCGCTGGACCTATGCGCGACTAACGGAGGGTTAAGTGACGGATGGAAGATGTTTTTTTTGTTATCAATTATTAATTCATAAATCATCATTTCCAATAAGAATAAAATTTGAAAAATATCCGTTGTTTCACTATAAAGTAGATGAAGATATTTTTTTCATAACTGGATTTCGTACGTTAATGAAGGGCGCCAAAATAGTGTTCCGCTCGTGGCACCGCTCAGTATTGCGGGGGACCTGTTGCTAATTTCAACTTGGTAAACGTGAAACATTTTCGAAACGAACGTTTTGAAAGGGTTGAAGGTAACTGACGCTACCTTGCCATTTGATACTGAGACTTCAGTGTTTGGTATGATAAGACAGATGAGCGGAAATCGTTTCCTTCCAAATTATTTTTTTTTTTCATTGTACCAACAAGTAGGACCTTGGTCAGGCTTATATTATATACTAGTGACTACGGAGTATAGGGAAGTGAACTGATAGTTGGATGATTTTTTTTTTCGCTCCGTGGAAGCCGTCTGACCTGTCTTTCACAACCAGGTCTCCGGAAAGCACCTCAGCCTCTAGGGCTTATTGCGCTTTACTTCCCTATATTTCATGACACCCATTCCAACAGCCTTGTCCCCTGCACAAGTTTGTGCAGGTTGATTGCTGGGTGTTTGTCATATTCTTCTGGATTCAGAATTGGTTTTCCATATATTTGTTGCCTTTTGTGATCCAGAGCCTCACATTCGCAGAGTACGTATCGAGCTATCTCCGTCCCTTTGTTGCATTGTCTGCAGCTAAGGTCGCCGTTGTACAGCCCTATCTTGTTCAGGTGTCCTTTGAATGGACAGTGTCCAGTCAGTAGCCCTGTTATAATCCTAATCTGATTCCTGTTACACTGAAGCAGGTCTTCAGTCTTTTTCTTCAACGGTCCTTTTATGAAAATTCTCCCGTGAGCACTACTAGGTAGATTTTCCCAGTAATCTCTGTGTTTTGTTCTCACCCAATTCCTTATATGATTCCGTATCATCGTTTTGGGTACCCCCACTGCTGGTTCGGGTCCAGTATATGGTGTCGATGATCCTTGCCTTGCAAGCTCATCGGCTTTTTCATTGCCTGCGATACCTGAGTGACCTGGGACCCATTGTAGCGCAAGTCTATTATGGTCAGATTTCTCAGTTCCTCGCGGCATTCCCATACCAGTCTAGATGTCACTCTGGGGTTTTTCAATGCCCTGAGTGCAGCTTGGCTGTCCGTAAAAATATTGATCCTCCCATTTCGTTGGGACCTCAGATTGATTGTTCTCGCGCATTGGAGTATAGCATACATTTCTGCTTGGAAAACAGATGTGTATTGTCCGAGCGGGTAGCTGTACCCTAGGTTCCTCCCCGCACAGTATACATCGGCCCCTGTACCCTGTTCCGTCTTGGATCCATCTGTGAACCAGTTGCTCCAGCCGGGCTTGATTTCAGGGGCATTGTCCTTTTGCCACTCTTCACGATCTCCTATCATTACTGAGAAGTTCGTGTTGAATGTAAATTTGGGTACCATGTGGTCCGTATTCATGTCAAGTACATGTCCCTCCACATGTCCCACGATATCTATTTTCACCGATCTTTTATATCCCGATGAATTTTTCAGCCTGAAATGGCCCATTTTTGCCTCTCCACCTATCACAAGATGTAAAGGGGGAAGATCCAAGAGCACCTCCATTGCTGCTGTTGGTGTTGTTCTCATTGCACCTGTTATGCCCAGACAGGCAAGTCTTTGGACCTTGCTCAGTTTGTTCATAGCAGATGTTTGTTTTGTCTTTGACCACCATGCCAGAGATGCATACGTTATCATGGGTCTAACTATCATTGTGTACAGCCAGTACAACATGCTTGGTTTCAATCCCCATTTCTTTCCAAAAGTGCGCCTGGCCACTATAAGTGTCACCTCCGCCTTCCTTCCTTAGTTGGATGATACTGGTAACTATGCTGAAAATGAAATGTTTCTATAACAATTTTTTCCGGAAGTCCACACTGCCATCGATAGGCTGAAATCAGCTTTTTCTGAGATATCATGAAGAAATTTCGAGTTAATTATTCGGAATCAGTTCAACAGCGCATTCTTCTGGAATTCCTTTTTAATTCCATGATAATGAACACGCAGACTCGTCGAAACCATTCCACTGTCTATATGAAAGACGGTATTGCCACATGCATACCCAAAGATATAGTACCATAATGAAAAGTTACCGAAAGAATGAAGGCGCTAACATATATCCCAACAATTTTTGCAAATTTTGACACCCCAATCTGAAAATGGGTAAAAAAAAACATATTTGTCAATTCAATTCGTTTACTTTTGAAACCAGTTGTTAAAAAAATAATAAAAGTATAAGATATACAAATAAAATAAGTCAATCAAATCCAAGCAGAACGACTGGAATCAATTTTGGTCGAGAAATATAATTAAGGTTCGATTGATCGAAGAAAATAATATTGTGAAAAAAATTGATATATTGAATATGAAAGCAAAGCCAGAAAATTCAAATGAAAGAATATGAAGTGATGTGAACAAATATCGAAACAAAGTTTTAGGATGAGTTTAATCTCCACGTTTCGAACGCTGCTTTCCGCAATTGTTCATGGGTGATGACTGAGTCAATATTTGGTTTCAACATTTGGTTATATGACTTCATATTCCTACATTTGAATTTTCAGAATTTGCATTCCATAGTCAATATTTCATTTTTCATATTTCTCTCGCAATCTTATTTCCTTCGATCAATCAAACTTTAATTTCAATTTACGACCAAAATTGATTCCAGTCGTCTCGTTTGGATTTGATTGCCTCTTACAATTTGTATTTTTCATGAATTAGTCCCTTTTATTTAATTTTTTTCTCAGTAAAAGGTTTCAAAAGAGTTCAGCAACAAACACTGTCGACCACATTGAAACAAATAAATATTTAAAAAAATCAATGATTCTCGATGTGTGATAATCCATAAGAAATCAAAGATTTTTTTTGCTACTCCTGGTCAGAAATATTTGGTCACCCCGTAGTCGAATAGAAAGTTTCCGTTGAGTTTTCGCTCCATTCAAATAAGGTCCTGATACGATAAGGAATGAGCCGTCGAATGTGAGAAACTCTGCGGACCCCGCCAAGACAATGAGAAGGGACAACCGTAAACTTGGGCCTTTGTTCTGGCCACACTGATTAGTACCGCTGCTATTGTTTGTTAAAAATACTTGTTCTTGTCAGCCGAGGCGCAGCAACTGACCCTCACCCGACTCGTAAAATGGATTGGAAGGTTGCAGGATCGAACTGGAAATGAATCATTATTGTATTGTCATTGTATACCCAACTAGATATTTCAATGAATATGAATTCAGAACTGATCGAGAAGACTTATCAATCTTTTTCTACAGTAAATTTCGATCTATGGTGAAATTTATTGAATTTGTTCAAGATTTCGTAAATTTCGTCATGAGTATGCATGTCGAATAGTCATCATCGTATCTAAAAAAAAAGGTTTTAAGGTGATTGACTTGATGACGTTTTCTCCTACACACTCCAATAAAAATATTTTAAATCGCAATGGGTTTTACAATTGCTGCAACCATAGCAAATCTTATAATGGAGTGTGTTGAAGTGAACGTAATCAAGTCAATCACTTTTAAAACCAATTTTTTTCGAAAGATACGAAGATGACTGTTTGACAGAATTGATGAAATCTTGAACAAATTTGATAACTTTCACCCTAGATTGAAATTTACTTTGGAAAAAGAAACCAACCAGCAGATAAACTTTTTCGATACCACGCTAATATATGAGAATTTTGAAAAAAATTTGTGGTTCACAAAACAAAATACATCACATCACTACACGAGTTACTTGTCAAACGCACGACTTAGTTATAAAAGAATTTATTCAAAACCTAACTGACTGAGTCATAAAACTTGCTCACACAAAATTAAAAAGAAAGACAAAATAAAATATTCAAAAAAATTTACCCATCGCTTTTCGTGGAAAAAACAATAAAAAAATACATGCTATATAACGATAATAATAAACAAAAAATCAACGAATTATAAACCCCTACCATACGTAAAAAAATTATCTAATGGAATCAACACAACAAAACAGTAGTAAAATAAAAGATAACCATAGCACATCGATTACAGAATACAAAAAATACCTTCTACTCAAAATTAGAGTCAGAAATCTCAAAAAAAAACGCACAATATAACAACCTATAATAATACAATACCTATATAAACGAATTCAAGGCCACAAATATTCGAAAACTGACATTACAGAGTTGTCCAAACATGAAAAAGAAAATCAATATAAATTCAACTTTGACAATGTTGAAATTCTTCTTCTTCTTCTTCTTCTTACATTAGTCGCACTAAGAAATTGGCAACTTTCAACCTCATTTTCATTACATTACGAAATATAAACAGCAAATGCGCATGTGCAGTCACGTGTCATTCGACGGTTTTGGGCTATGTGATGTTTTCTTGTGTTTATATTATCAGTATTCGGCAATATTATGGATCAAGGTGCTTTAATAGAATTATTTCGTCATTATGAACATATTCGAAATGAAAGATGAAGATTTCAACAACAGTTTGCATGAACTGCAACATTTTCTTAGTGAAAATGTAATGATCATGTAATGTTGATGTAATTATCATGATCGTGCATGATTCCGCTTCCATCGAATACTACTTCAAATAATCAATAGTTTAGGAAATATTGATGAAAATTTGTGAAATGTATGTAGAAACTTGAACTTGAAATGAGCATATAGCATCAAGCCTTTCACAAAGTGTGTACTACGAACAGGCAAATCATCCAAACATAAACTTAGAAAAGAGTACTCACTACTCAGTCATTTTGATTCAAGGCTCAAATGATCTTGTTTTTCAGAAGCACTTTGTATTCGGTAGAGATATCTATTCTCATGAGAATAACGGCTCACTGTGGAAAGTGAAAATTGATGTTATACTGAAATGGAAACTAGAGGAGTCTCGCATATTTGATGAGCATATACTTCAAGTCCTCCTCCATAATTATTTTCTGTTTTGCATCCTAATTGTTGAGTATTCGGGAAATCAATAATTCAACTCTTGAGGCACATTTCAACAACGTTTATTTTTTTATGACAATCTCTTGACAGGGGCAAAACAATTACAGTTGTCAACATACAGTGTATTCGTTTACAATATGAAAGTTGGATATATAACACCTTTCCACGGTCAATATGAGACATACAACAATATATCACTATAACAATCACAAACATAACAACAATGAATGATAAAAATAATACATTAGATGTATCGAAATCGAAATTAAAGATTTATTTAATACCACTCGATTATGGGGAATATCTATCAGGTGGTCTTATAAGCCTTGATCTTGTATTGACATTATTTTCTAGAGGTGCTTCTTCAGCTATGTTATCGAAGTTGGAATCTGTAACCAATTCACTCTCTGAGTCAGGACTGTGATCGGATTCAATATCAAACACTTCTCTTTCATTGCCTTGGTGTTCACTTATTTTTAGTAACTGGTTGATATGTCTTTTCCATAACAAATTTTTATCAGTATTGATCATATACGTTTGAGGCCCCAGAATTTCATTAACAATGCCTCTAGCCCATTTTTTATTCAACCTGAAATCTCTAGCTAATACCTTCTCCCCAACAACAAAAAATACCTCTCTATGCCCTTTGAAATTATTTCTTTGTTGAATTTGTTTCTTCACGACTATATCCTCTGTATTCGGTAATAACTGACTAAACACTGTTTGAAGTTCTCTTCCTTGTAACAACTTGGCAGGTGTTTGAAGTGTTGTAGAATGAACAGATGATCGATAAAAAAGTAGAAAATTATTAATTGATGTAGTCGTGGTTGGATAACATTCGATCCATTTAGAATGAGCATACTGAATAATGAAAAAATATTTATTCGAAATAGGACCTAAAAAATCAACATGAATTCGGGTCCACTTCTGAGTTGGCCAAGGCCAAGGATTCAAAACTGCTTTTGGTGATTCACTTCTAGATTGAATACAAATATCACAGTTATTTGTTATGCTTTCAATTTCGTGATCCAACTTGGGCCACCAAAAATAGGAACGCGCTAAACCTTTCATTTTAGTTATTCCTAAGTGAGTGCTGTGGAGCTCTTTCAAAATGTCCTCCCGTAAAGATGGCGGTACAATAATGCGATATCCCCACATCAAACAACCGTGCTCCACTGTTAATTCATTTTTTCTAATATGAAAGTCGAAAATGGGACTTTCTCTACCAACTTTTTCAGGCCAAAATCCTGACATGACTAAGTTAACTATCTTTGATAATAAATGGTCATTCGCAGTTTCAGAGCGAACTCTTCTCCAATTCAAGGGAGAAGGACAATTTTCATTGATATATTGTAAATAATTTATTGAAGCAAAAATATCATCTGAAATTTGACCTGGAATATTAACTCTTGATAAAAAATCTGCAATATTGTTTTCTGTTTTCGTACATACGATATCGAAATTATACATCGATAATAGATAAGCCCATCTCTGAACACGATTAGCAGCATATATGGGAATCCCTTTTTTTGAACCAAAAATATACATCACCGGTTTAGAATCTGTCACCAATGTGAATTTTCTTGCAAAGAGATAATCTCTGAAATGATTAATTCCATAAATTATTGCCAGAGCCTCACGTTCAATTTGAGGATAAGAGGTTTCAGCCTTACTGAGAATCTTGGATGAATATGCGATCGGACGTTCTGAGTTATCTGGAAAAACGTGACATAAAATAGCAGATATGGCAACTTACGAAGCATCTACCCATAATTTCAAAGGCAGAGAGGGGTCATAATGTGCCAACACGGGTTTTTCCGTTAATATTTTTTTTATTTTAATGAATGCCGAATTGCATTCTGTAGACCATACCCACTTCATATCTTTTTTTAACAATTCATAAAGAGGTTTCAAAATATCTGCCGCTCTTGGAATGAACTTTAAATGAAATGTCACAATACCAGGGAAGGATTTCAACATTAGTTCAATATGGGGAATAGGCGCCTTCTGAATAGCTTGTATATGATTATTTGTTGGATGTAACCCTTCTGTATCTATTCTATGCCCTAAATATTCTATACTATCTACACCGAATATACATTTTGAAATTTTCAGTTTGAGACCATTCATTTTCAACACTCTCAAAACTTTAACTAGA
Organism: Zygogramma bicolorata; assembly: GCA_032362365.1. NCBI lineage: Eukaryota > Metazoa > Arthropoda > Insecta > Coleoptera > Chrysomelidae > Zygogramma > Zygogramma bicolorata. Next base: position 22,645 of record JAVJAQ010002869.1, read on the forward strand.
CGCGAGTTATGTTCCGAACGATCTTTTCCTGAAATAACTATATCATCTAGAAGGCAATACACTCCTGCTATACCAGACAAAAGACGTTCTATCAATCGTTGAAACTCCGCTGGAGCTGACTTGATACCGTAACAAAGCCTAGTGTAAGCAAAAAGTCCTTCAGTTGTATTAATTACCACCAGTTTTCTTGATTCATCATCTAGAAGTAATTGTTGATAAGCCTCCTTGAGATCTAATTTAGAAAAAATTTTTGATCCAGCAAATTTTGCGTAGATATGATCAATCCTTGGTAACGGATACTCAGTACCTGCCAATACAGGATTTAAAGTAATTTTGAAATCACCACAAATACGGACAGATCCATCAGCTTTCAAAATAGGAACAATAGGTGTTGCCCACTTTGCATGGTCTACAGATAC
>JAVJAQ010002869.1:26957-43391 GCA_032362365.1 Zygogramma bicolorata
AGGTTCTACTTACTCTCTATTCCAAAATCTACCCCGTGCCGAGGGTTGCTTTCTCCCTGGGGGTGGATGCCAGCAATACTTTTCGACTTATTCTCGAGTGAAATTGTCGGTTTTCAGTAAAAAAAACACGTTTTCAGATCCTTTTTCGGGAATAACTTGAAAATAATCGAAAAACCTGCAGAGAGCAAAATTACAGCTCTTGAAAAAACAAAGGTGATTGTTCATTTGTGATGTTTGCAAACCCACTACAAACTGAATAATTGCTTGTTGAAAATTGATTGGTATTTTCAAACGACAAAATGGAAAGTTTCTACGCACAATAACCAAAAACCAAAGCATTTTTCGGAAAAAACTAATTGGACCTTTTCTGAAGTTTTTCAAAAATCCTTAATTTTTGTTATTTATAAAAGTTTCTAGCATCAAAACTAACCGAGGTATGAAGGAAATAATGTTGAATCCTATTTTTTCGTTGAAAAAAAATTGTGAATAACTTATCCTCTCTTCTCCCCCCTTTGAAAAAAATCGTTGTTACTCCATAATTCACTTCATTCATGTTCTTTCAATGAGTTCTGAGTTTTTCATCAATTGAAAGTACGTAGTACGAGATTGAAGAGAAAAAATCATATACGTAATTCAGCGAAAAATCACAATTTCTTCGAAATAAGTCGAAAAGTATTGATCACATGCAAAAATTTTTAGTGTACAAACACAATTGAAGGCTAGTCTTCTCTGGACATTTCAGTGTTTCATTTTTTTCTGCAGGATGAAAATAGAGTAAGATATGGCCAGTTAAATATTGTGAGGTTTCTCGCAAAGTACCTTTTTTGAGCCTTTTCAGCATGAACTTTTTCAAAAATAGAATCTGAAACAAAAAATAATGTGAATGAGCTTATAGCTCTTGAAAAAAGCTACAAAATACTTTTTTGGTGGATTTGATTGCTTGAAGACTAAGCGAGTTATGGGAAAACAACCAAAAACAATTTTTGTAGAAATTAGAATATGTTCATTAGTTTATTGAAGAATACACATAGTAACTATATTTTAGGCCTAGTGGAACTATATGTATATTATATATGTATATATACATATAGTTCCACTAGGCAACGGTGTTTTCCAAAGGGGGGGAAAGAGAGGATGAGTTATTCACAATTTTTTTTTCAAGGAAAAAATAGGATTCAACATCTTTTCCTTCATACCTAGGTCAGTTTTGATGCTAGAAACTTTTATAAATAACAAAAATGAAGGATTTTGAAGGACTTCAAAAAAGGTCCAATTAGTTTTTCCCGAAAAATGCATTGGTTTTTGGTTATTGTACATAGAAACTTTCTATTTTGGCGTTTGAAAATACCAATCAACTTCAGACAAGCAATTATTCAGTTTGTAGTGGGCTTGCATACATCACAAATGAACAATCGCCTTTGTTTTTTTGAAAGCTATAATTTTGCCCTCTGCAGGTTTTTCGATCAGATGCATTATTTTCCAGTTATTCGCGAAAAAGGATCTGAAAACGTGTTTTTTATTTTCTGAAAACCGACAATTTCACTCGCGAATAAGTCGAAAAGTATTGCTTTTCAGAAAAAACTTGAACAAAAAGTGCTTAGAATTAGTCAATCTCTTGATTTCCGCACTCATTTCCAATAAAAAATTTTTCACCCACAAGAAGGGGTGGCAGCCACCCCCAGGGAGAGAGCAACCCTCGGCACAGGGTAGATTTTGAAAAGGAGTGTATGTAGATCCTGAATCCAAATTTTCATGCGAATCGATGCTGTATGGGATAAATACACGGGAAAATGGTCATAGACTGGACTATGATGCTCAATCGAAAACTTACAGCGTATATACGAGTTTAAGGGTGTTGACACTTTCATTCACGCACAACTCTCAACCCTCTCCTAGCCTCAAACTCGACCGGACCCTAGAGCTCAACCCAGCTTCAGTTCGACATTCTAGTGGTAATCTGGATAAAGAGTTCCCTCCGAAATATAGGAGGCTTATCTCATTATTCCAGTTCCAAACCCAAACTCTTATGATTAACTTATGCTCTAACAAGTTTATTCGGAGTTGCTTTCACCATTCGTGTCGTTAACTTGTATTAACATCCCCGTTGTAGCCCATTTACATCTCCCGAGATGAAAATTGAGACCTGAAAGTTGTCGCGTTTATTTACCAACTGTGTCGTTTGCTAGCCACACGGTTGGATGGAAGATAATGCCAAAGTATTCCTCCAGATCCTAAGGCTTAGGAATATTACAACACATTCAAGACACGTCTATCAAGTGGACGAAATGAAGACTATATCATTGAATTACGAACAAGGCCCGCCCCTTGTCAGTACCTACAGGTATACACAAAAATGTCAGTACTGAGAATAAACTGTAGTTTTCTGCAGCTGATAGTATACATGGAAAAAGAGAACAATTAAAATTCAAAAACTGACGATATGATATTATATATAAACAATATACTATATATAATACGTCGCCCATTTTGATCTCCGAGATGATCTTTTATGTGATATTCAATAGTTTTGGCGAAAAAAAATCACAAATTTCAAATTTAATCTTGATCGAAATTTAAAGAGAAAATTGTTCTTGCGTGAAGTTCCAGTTATTATCATCGGAAGTAATTATAATTAACGCTAGACTAAGAATTACTTTCATATGTGGATTTTAGGTCGGATAATACTGTTTCATGAAATTTATTTTCACATGTGTAATTGTTTCTTGTTTTGCTGAAGAGAGGGTGGACTTATTAAGCACAATACTCTCTATTTTACCCTTTTAATGCCAACGTTCCGGCGATTATTTTTCTCCTCCACATTTGAGCACCGAAGAAGGCGAGAAATAATCGCCGAGACGTTGGCATTGAAAGTGTGAAACACAGAGTGCTTCAATAGTTCACCGGCTCGTAGGCAAAACAAGATACTGTTTCATCTTGCATGAAATGTTCCCTTGTTCTTTGCTGGTCTTCACGGTGGATGACAGTTACTTTTTGTTTTGAGATATTCGAAAGGAATTTTCTGAAATACCATCAATCTGTCAAAATACAGGGTGTCCAAATAGTGCGTTTCTGCTCGATGTACAGGGTGTTGCATTTTTCTGTGAGAGCAAATGATATCATTTCTTTCAATGGAACAACAATGGAATTCAACTTCTAGATGTCATGATGAAGAAATCAACACGTCATGTAGACAGACACAAGTGTCACTCAGAAGAAAACATATTCCAACAGATTTCTCTACTGTTTCTCAAATCACAGCACGAGTATCGAAAAAAGGTAATTTGAATTGCCTTCAAGATAAAACAAAAATTATGCCACTCATTGAAAAACTTCGAAAAAGAGCGAAGTTGTTATTCTGGTAGTTTACTCGTTGGTTTGTCGGTATTGACTTTCGAAGTTTCGCCTACATCTCAGTTGGCATTTTCAAGAATTTCACTTCTCCTACTTGATGCTAGTAACTGTTGTTTGAAACTGGCAGAAGTATTTCAAGAAGAAGCAGTTACATTCTTGAAAATGCCAACTGAGATGTTGGTTATTAAAAAAACGGTAGTGTTTTTTGGACTTTTGACCTTGAAAAAAATTCGAAGTGGGCTGTGAACAATTCATTTTCATTTCGATTTTATGGCATTCAACTAGAGCTATAGATCTAACTTTTTCCGTATAAATGAGGGACTTTTGTTTTGATAATGAATACATTAGAGAATTGTTTTATATGCGAACGCTCTTTAGCGGACGACAAAACGGTAAACGTGACAAAAAAGGACTGAAATCGTTCCACGAAATAAGTTTGAAAATGGAAGATTGCAAGGATTCTCTTTGAACTGACCTTGAGGCTATCGTTGTGAGCAGAAGTTGAAAAATGATTGAGTCATTCAAACGGACAAAGTCAAACTTTTCGGTTATTCCGCAGCGGGTATCGACATCTGCGATGCAAATTTTGTCCTTCCAAAACTCTTGGTTTTTGAGCGCGAAAGTGATAGCAAAGGATTTTTCAAAAAATGTCGCGAGAAAACGGTCCGAACAGAGAGATTATGTGGTCGAGGTGACTCAATTGAATATTTTAAATGAAGTGTTGTATAACGCAAAACGGATAAATAATGAATGGGGTGATGACATCGTAAACCGGCTAAATCCAGTAACAGATCTAGTGAATAAAGGCAAAATATCATTACTACTGCATGAAAAAGTTCAATATACTTGCTGTGGAAGCTGCTGAAACGGATGGAGCTCCCAAACAAAAGCGAGGCCGCAGCGTACATCAGGCAGAGAAAGGTATGAGTTATATTTTCAATTATTATCTTGATGAAAATTCAAGTGAATGTCAGTTTTCATTTCAAGAATTGATTAACGAAATGAAATGTGATTCTCATCCTCATTTAAAACCATTGGAGCTCAACTAATCAAGTAATATGGCGATGGTATATGGTATATTGACATCGGACTGTTTAAATAAGGGCCAGTTGCACCGCTTCAACTCAGCAGAGGTTTAGCTAAGCTTGGCTCAATCGTTAAGGAACAAGGAAGCTGATTGGCAAATCCATAGCAACAAAGCCTGGCTTAGATAAAGCCCAACTTAAGAAAAGTCCCCTATAATTTTGTTCCGTGGCCCGAGCAACAAAATACTGACAGACGTTTCTTACAGCGAGAAAAAAAAATGTACTGACGATAATGCTGAACAAAAGCGCATTGTTTAGACAGATAATTTCGAAGCATAAAAAGGTAATACATATAAAAGGCGAACAAAATGTACGTCTTTTGCACACTGCAAGAGTAAGATATGTCATGAAATCCTCTTTACGGTTTTGTAATTGAAGATGAAACAAATCATAGTCCGCCAAAAAAATTACCATGCTTTGCGTTGTAGGTACTTCATGAAAAACCTAGAATTTGCAAGAAACCATGAAGATATACTGATTCGAATAATACAGGGCGACAAGATCTTGCCCGAATGTATTGCGGAAAAATTACCTCCAATCAACTTTTTCCTGTATACCCATTACAACTCGAATTAGTTTCATGGTCAGATTGACAAAAATTTGTGAGGCATACTTTTTGGAAGTATAACAGTATATTTCCATCAATAACAAGTCTAGGTTTGACATGAAGAATCACGTAGAGCGTTAATTATTCTGCATTTTATGATTTGCTTTGAGTTCAAGTAGTTTCTTTTTAAAGCAATACTGTAATAAATTGATCCAAAAAATATAACACTGCCGCCCATTCTATGAGGGGAAACTGAATTGTTGAAAACGCAATCTGTTAGTGATATATCGTATTTTATAAATTCAGAGATTGGATTGAAAAAAATGCATATAATCCCCCTTGACGATGTTTGAAACTTAATCTGTTCCCATTTTCAAGCCTTCCGGAAATTTGTTGAAAGATTGGAGTTTTAGGTGAGTAGTGTCAAAATGTGACATTGGCATGACTTATTCATCCACACTTCAATTCAAAGCTGTTCCTTTTGAGTTTTCAGGGGAGACAAAACTCAAAAACTCGAAGTCACCACAGCTATATCAAGTTACTCATTCATAACACAAATAGATCACGAAGCGTAATGTGTATATGGCATAGACATTACAACTAATTATTGACTGGCCCTAAGAGAGAGAATATTGCGGATTGAGGGAGAGCATAGATAAAGAAAGCTTATGAAGGAAAGAATAATTCAAGTATGAAATTGTTATGTCCTCTACAGTATATTTCAAATGTTCATATCCTCTCTCTCTCTGATATATTCTGTATCGTGCTATGTGAAAACTGTCATGATGGCCAGTCCATCCATTTCAGCTGAATAAATACTACGTATACTCACTTCTGCCAGTCGTTTGAGCAGAATATTATGGCTCACCTCCTAGCTATCTCTACAGTCTTACCGGCACACAAAAAGTTCGAAATGATTTTTCCCACCCCTACTTGATCTCAACTCTATCAGAGTGTCTTGTGTGTCTCATTGTCACTTCGAACGACCAGCCCACTGCACTGACTGAAGTTTACCCTCTTGGCCCACCCACACAGCAATAGTACATGATAATTGTATCAGAGCCTGATGATCGACTTAAATTTTACGGAAAACCTTGAAATTTTTGTTTATGAAGATTTTTATTGAGTATCAGCTAGTTCAATTCAATGTTTCATTGTTCAGAATAACTGAACAAGAATGACCAGCTATGCATCGAAAATATAATGTATATGAAGAATTAATAACCATAGTGTGTCAAGTGGATTATTTCCCAGTTCGTGTTTGTATTGAATCATTGCTCCAGAGTTTATAGTTCATGAATCAAGTACAAAGCAACAAATGGCAGTCGACTCTAATGACTCTGAATCAGTGATGCTGGATTTCAGTGCTTAAGTAAAAGACTATCGTTAGCTATTTGAAAGAGTTTGGAGTGCTGATGCGTAGTGTGCCTGTTTAGTACAATTCAAGTATGTCCAGCCACCGAATCATAATCCAGAAATCTGCGACGAAAGGCAGAAACCAGTTTTTAGGATAATACGAATAGAAGAATATGAAGATTTGACCGCATACGACATTGTTGTCGGCATTGAATATAACGGGTTTTTACTGTGACAGAACTATTCTAGAACTACACCCAAGTAGCAGACCAATATTTGTTCAATATTACGGAAATTTTGCCTAATATTGTAGATATCTTATTGGCCATTAGAAAATGAGAACATTCGGCGATGATATTGGATCAATAGTCGACAACAATGTAAGGATAAATCGTTTTGACTATATTGGTTGTTATACATTTGAGGTTTTGTACTCGGGAATATCCATTCTTTTTGCTTCACACAGTGAACCTAAGAAATTCACTCTCTTACATGCACCAACCGAATACTCTCTAAAAAAGTCTGGCTACTGCGGGGCTTGAACTATGGCCATATCCTTGTCAACACCATACTCTGTGCATCACAGAGAGACTTATTTAAGTAGAAGTTAGGTGGTATAGTTGAAGTGACTTCGAATTATGTTCAAAATGTTAGAAAGTTCGGTTGAAATGAAAATCTATTTGAATAAAAGCTGAAGGATCACTGTCTTATGGTTTGGGATATGATACTTGCTGTGCAGAAAATTTCTAACGTAGTTTTCTGGTATCGTATCTCAGCACATATCGATATTTCAATGTTTCCACATTATTCTAAGAATAATTCATCATAAATATTGCATCACCAATATTGATGTCTGTTTGAATGCACTAAGTGAACACTCTGAAAATCCCAATACCCCTTGAAGGTTGTAATTCGAAAGTACGATTTGAATATTTTCATTCAACTGAGAAAATATTCTTCAAGAAATATCAGAATTCGAATATCTATAATGCAGTATTATGCCAATATGCCACCTAATTTGATAATTCAATATTGTAATCCACGCTCCCAAACAACATCGACCATATATTTGAATTCGGATGTTGGAAATTGAGTACAAAAAATGTGCAGACAATATTGGAATCTGTATGTTGTTGAACTGATATTATTCATCATCACCCGATATGGTGATTCTGATATTGGTAATAAACTATCCAACCCATATATTATCGATATTAAACCTTACAATAGCAGTTGAAATCTTCTATCAATATTGAACCTGAATTTCAGCCAAAATGATGTGCTACTTAGGCAGTCTTCTACGCCTATTGATTCTGCGTCAATTCTTTTTTTTTGAATAGGCAGATTCGCACGAAAGGAAAGCCCTGTAATATTCAAAGAACACTGCGTAAATCGAGGGACGGGAGATACGAATTAACATTAACTTTGAATTTCTGAAGTTTGTAGGCCTCTTTCGGCAAAGAGTACCAAAGCTCAGCTGTTCTAATGAAAAAAGATCTCTGTGCAAGAGAGGTTCGACAGGTTTTCAAATTCACAGCAACGAGGTTGGAATTCTGCACTCCTCGAGTCATTCGTATAGATATTGCCAAGGGGGGAACGATTAACAACAGTTCGGAAGAGCATCGACCGTGAAAGTATCTATAGATGAGAGACGAGTCTCCGACCCTTCTACGATGTTCCAATGAAGTGAGCGAGTCTGTGAGCCAAGAATCACCAGCAAGACGAATTGCCTTTCTCTGAATAGAATCGAGAAACCTCAATGAATGTTTCGATGCCGAACTCCACACATGAGAACTGTATTCCATGACAGGTCGTATCTGAGCCTTGTAGATCATTAGAAGCTGACAAGAAGTGAAGTATTTCTTCGCACGAAATAGAAATCCAAGTTTCTGGGAAGCAGTTTTAGCGATCGATCTCACATGGTTTTCCCATGAGAGATTATCACTGATCGTAATTCCTAGCTTCGGGATACTTGATTTTGTAGGAATAGTTACTCCTGACATCTGAATATTTGATGATGATAGATTGGCTTTTCTTGAGAGGAGACATGCCTGGGTTTTCGTAGCACTGAATTCCACCAAGTTCATATTATTTTTACCAAGTCGTCGTCAATTTTATTGACGTGAATGCTTCTTTCAATGCAGGTATGGGGACTCTGGAAGAGAAACTGGTATGAAGAGTACTGTCGTCCACAAAACTATGTATTGAACAAGATTTTTCCTCGAGCAAATCATTGATGTGAAGCAGAGACGAAGTGGGTGCCAGAACTGAACCCTGTGGAACACCTGCATTTATTGGGAGAATATCAGATGAAACTTCATCAACAACCACATACAGAGACCCATCAGACAAGAAACTCTTCAACAAAGCACACAACTGAGGAGGCAAACCATAACACGGCAGCTTAGAAAGGAGACCCCCATGCCAAGCTCGATCAAACTCTTTTGAAATATCGAGTGCAACAGCTATCGTATCTCCGATTTTCTAGATTGAATGCTACCAATTATCTGTCACAAGTTAATTCGTGATTCATGGAAAATACAAGCCATTTAGGCCGTAATCATAGCTCATATCAGTTGTTTCAGAGTTCGAGTATTAACCCTTCAAGTTTATATCTCAAGGTATTCGAGAACAATGAATTGAATGAATTCCTAATCACTTGTTTTTCTCTAGTTTTTTTAATTCATAGTTATAATGCGAAACGAGTTCTGATTTTTGCATGTTCTCGAGAGTACCTGAACGCAATCAATAATATCAATATAGCGTGAATGACTTCCAAAGTCACGAATGCCAGTCAAAAAGACAATGTTTTATGACTCTTTGTTCAGCTTCTGTTATTGTTTCCTATAAAAAGACACGTTATCTGCAACATAAAATCCAGCGCCTGGAACATTTGCCTAATTTCTGATACAATTGAAACAAATTATAAGTAACGACGGCCAAGTCAATAAAGGCGCTTGATTTCAATCTGAATTAAATTCCCCAAAATTTTACAGCGAGTATTTCTTCGAGGTTCCACTTTGGAACTTATGAAATGAACAAAGTTAAGAGTTGAATTCTCGCGACATTATTCGAAGGAATTGAATCCCCAAGTAGCTTGAAAAATGTGTTTGTTGAATTGATATTCTGATTATCCAAACATGATAAAAGGTTCCTTGAGGCGAAATTCAGTAACTGGAGGTTCGCGGATTCATTTATATTGCTATTTTTATTTGGTTAAGTGATTGTCGAAATTCGCAGATTGAAAAAGAATCAATGAGCAATTGGATAATTCCTTAATCCAACACATGATAGCTATGACTGTTTTTATTATTGTCATGTAAAGTATCAAATAACACACAAGTGTGTTATTGATAGTTATTGATTGATTGTTATGATAGTTATATTATAAGTTATTGTATGCCACCGTGTGTTATGTTCCCTAAGTCACTTGAGAATGTATATAAATTTTCTCGCGTGACTTATTTTCAACATAACACACTAGTACCATAAATAACTATGACGGACTGGAGATCAGAGAACGTTTTTTTTATCCCCATCTCCTTCTCAACTGTCGAATTGGGGAAAACACGGTGAACAAGGTGCATAGTTCGTGTATCTTCAGATACTTCGTCTTCGATTGTCTTTGATTTATAATTTGCATAATTTGGTTGGCATCAAAAGAAAACGTAAACAGCACGATCAAATTGTTGAACAATTCATCAGAGGATGTGTGAAATGAAATCAGATGATTTGAATCGACCTTCAGAAAAATAACTTCAACTGGTTGATAGTTGTCTGGTTTATTTTCGCAGGTGTGAAGCTAGCTATTGCATGAAAGTGTAACAAGCAAATATCTGCATCCAACTTTCATCAATTTACATCGATATTCTTTGCTCGATGAATAATTATAAATTGTTATTTCATCCAGAGCGGATAGCCCATAGAACAGTTGAAAACTGAACAACTTCACAGACATTCACAATCTTCTTCTGGAGATAATTCCAACATTCCACAAATTGTGTTTTTTCTGAAATCTTCATTTTGTTTTAGAGCAAACGCTCTCATATATAATAATTAATCAATTATATGAAATTGATATACACACAAGATAGATAGATAATCTTTATTTCCACAAGGAAAATATGAAATTGTATAGGAATTGTCAATTTAGAAGTACAAAGTGTTTGACTAACATAACCTAACTTAAACTACTATGAGTCATTGAAATATTCTGACAGTGTGTAATAACATTTGTCCAATAGAAATGCTTTCAATTCTTTTTTGAACTTATAAAACTGTTCCAAAGCCTTCAGATACTCCGGAAGACAAACATTTTCAAGCCTATGCATTCTGGTGCAGTGTAGGTAACTTTAAGTTTCGCAAATGGTATATAAAATTGATTTTTAATTCTTGTATCGTGTTGATGAACATTATTGTTCAGCATAAAATTCGATTTATTTTTCAAAACATAATACACAGAGATCGAATATGTATACGGATACTGAAGTTGAAATTTTGTACATACCAAAATGATTTCTACGAGATTGTCTTGCCGGAATACCCGCCATGCTCCGCTTCGCTTTTGTGCAATGAATACACCTTGCGCGGAGGTTGACCCACCCCAGAAACAAATACCATACCTTATTCTAGAATTCACCTGTGCATAGTAGATGTTGAGTAACTGACCTCTATTCAAAACCGTTTTAAAATTCATGAAAAGAAACCTCAAAGAATTGAGTTTAGATATAAAAAAAAAAAAAAAAAAAAAAAAAAAAAAAAAAAAAAAAATAAGTGCTGGCAATAACTTTTCCAATTCATGCATTCATCAAGATATATCCCCAAGAACCTTACGTTGTCTTTTTTACTTTTCAACGAAATTTTATCCATATCTAATTGAAGTGTTTCTATTTGATTCTGACGATTATGAATATGAATTACCTCCGTTTTATCCGTATTGAAAAATAGATCATGTTTATTAAAAAATTCTGAAACTCGTTTGATAGTATTCAAGCACTTTTCCCTCAATTCTCCCATACTTGGTGCTGACACAGTCAATGGAAAATCGTCCGCATAAGCAGTGTAATGACTTCCGGTAGTAGTAGATCCAATGTTATTCACATAAAGAACAAATAAAATAGGGCCCAACACGGAACTCTGTGGGACACCCATTCCCAATTTCAAGCATTCTGAATTGATTTCGAAAGTTTTATCATTTTTGACCATCTGAAGTGACACAAATTGTTCTCGGTTTTGGAGAAAAGAGTTTATCCACTCGAGGGAAACACTTCTCACACCACAATATTCCAGTTTTGATTTTAATATTTGATGATTGACAGTCAAATGCACAGCTCAAATCGCACAGCAATACTGCAGGACATTCACCTGCTTCAATGTATTCGATTACTTGGTTTATTAAGGAACACTTTGCCGTATTCGTTGATTTATTTAAACAAAATCCATGCTGCCTTGGAGTTATAATGGAGTATTGATTCAAAAATGATTGTAGTCGATTCAAAAATGCATATTCGAAGAGTTTTGAAAGCCCTTATGGTACTGTTATGGGACGATAATTTTCCATTGAGGTCATACCTCGTTTTTTGAAGATAAGGATGACTTTTCCAGTTTTAAGAACCTGTGGAGTGAGTTCCTAGCTGAAATTTCAGAAATTAATGATTGTTCACACGCTTTATTCTATTATTCTTGGTGCAGTTGGTATTGAACAAAAACATATAGTTGTAACCTTATCGTGAAGGGTCACAATTGGTGACAGAAATGTTTAATTATTGGAGGTGAATTGATAAACCAAAACCTCATGGACGCTGTTTATTGAAACTTGGAGTTAGTGTCGTTGACAAGGTTGAACAATGTTGGTGATTTGGAACTGACTAAATTATGGCTCTATGCATGTTCGAACGCTCGCAGGATCCAGGAGTGAGGTGGAAGTGAATTTGATAATTTAGATGTGAAGAAAATTATTGAAAACAATACAATGTACAATGAGTCGAAAAAAGTTATTCCATACTTGTTTCTCTCTCGAATTCTGTTAGTAAGCTTCTGCTGAGTTGATTGGCATGTGATTGGAAGTAATTCGAAGTATTTAATTTTTTCAGCTTATTCGGTAGAGAAAATGATTCATGCAAAAAAATTTCATTCTGGAAATTTTTCAACTACTGGATCACAACAATATTTGAATTCTGCAATGTAATGAAATCTTCAAGCAGGTTGCAGTAGCACAACATGTATCTACTCTGACTGTTATTCATTTTCGAATCTCTTTTGTGAATCATTCAGATTCATTATGGAGAATTTTGTAATAACGAAAATATCCATTGATTTGACGACTCCAGAGGTAGATTTTTGAGAAAAAAGCAATGTAACCTGTGTTATTGTTTCGGTTCTGTAGTTCTACAGTTCATCCTGGGTGCGCTGATAATTTGATGTTATGATTTTGCCTGAATTTTGAGCCAAGAAGCGTCCGCCTGGTAAGGGCAGTAATTTTTCTGGTTGGCTCCATGCAATTGGCAGTTCTTAGTAACCTGAACACCAATTTTCCTAGGTGAGGCTGTTAACTGATAACACCACCTAACACGGTGTCACTGCAATTTCATCTGGATTGTGCTATGGTTGAAAACGCGATTACTTCACTGAAAAATCAATAAGACGTGTCAAAGTAGTACGGCACCCAGGAACCTAAGCCGTATTCTACCTCCACAAGGCTTCATCTTCTGGGAACACCCGTAGTGTTTTGGAAAGAAAAAAATACAGATTGATATGAATATATAATTCACCAGTTTGTTCCGTAGTTTTCTGGGTTTGTGACCTACCATAATCTGAAAACATAAGACTTAACTTTTGCTTGAAAGTGGTTGACAATGTTCCTTGCTGAATGGTAATGGTTCGGACATCCATTGTCTATTTTTTTTTAACTCTATCGGAACCTGTTGCTAGGAACGGAAAGATCAAAATACAAATCAAGTGAGAAAAAATCAAATCAAAATCAAATTTTTGGTCAATGATGAAATTAGGGATTGATTGATCAAAGAAAATACTGTTGTTGCAAAAAATCGAGATTTCGAATAGGAAATATAAGTCAATAATTATTTTATTCATTTCGTTATTTGACCATTACCATTCAGCATAAGACTTAATATTGGAATCTATACAAGTGTAGATGGCAGATTTTTATCTACCCCGAAAAGTTGCTTCGTCTTTTGAAAAACAGTTCCTCCTGAACAAGTCCAATTAGTCAGCAACTTCTTGTATAAGTCAATTTTGCCTATCAAAGAAAAAATGAGAACTGATATATATGAAAATACTTATCGTTAACGTTTCGGAAACTGGAACCGCTTCCGTTCTCGAAATTAATACACAAATTCCTGTTCAAATTCAGATATCTCTTGTTGAGTTATACGAGAAGTTGCTGTCTTATTGGACTTGTTCAATAGACGCAGCAACTTTTCGGGTAGATTGAAAATCTGCCCTTCTACTCTTGTATAGATTCCAATATTTATTTTTATCGTTCTAGCCCGGGAGCCAGCTGTCATTTTTCATGACCAAAATCAAGAAATCTAATACTTTGCAGTATGGTTCATTCAGTATTGCTAGTAAACGAAGTGACCCTCAGCTTGCGCATTTGCGGTGGGTGTAGCCGCGGCAGCCACCCACACACGTATAATTATAATAAAAAAAAACAAATATCAAGTAAGCTGAGACTTGTGTGTAGGTTTATGACGGTCTAAAAAAACGGAAAAAAGTAATCAGCTGATTCAATGGTGAGGGGTTGTACGTCAGCTTCTCGCCGAAACATGCGGAAAATATGCGCCGAGTAAAATAATACTAAGAAAGCTGTAATTTGGGGAAGTGATGGTCGACTTGAACAGTTTCACGAAAAAAATAGTTCGCTAAGTTTTTCGCGGTGGAAAAGTGGTCAGCTGACGACTGAAAGATACAGCGCACCGCTATGCGTGCGGGCGCGTGGCATCCTTCACTGCATCAACTGAGCACTTTTCCACTGCGAAAAGCTCAGCGGACAATTTTTTTCGTGTAACTCTTACAGATAACTATTGGTTCACGAAGTAATAGCTTTCTTGATTTCTGATTAGTATTTTTTATTAATAAAACAGTGCGTATATGCGCGCAGGATCGTTGCGACTAATATCACGGAATCAGCTGCTTCTCTCCCACGCTGAGTTATACCTTTAAATATGTATAAATGACAATATAAGTAGGAAATACGTATACATCAAAATATAAATAACAAACATTTGCACATGCATATGCCAGAAGTAAATATTTATGAATACAGAGATGTATAGCTAGGTATAGCTAGCCCAGCTGACTAAGAGAACCGTCGTTATCTGTAAACGGTTTATAGTTTGAGAGGTTTCCTTTTTCTCCCCCCACTAAATTGCAACCGACTGATTATGGCTGGAGAGAAGAGGACAACAAATTTTGGCTTACATGATTCGACGGTGAACAGCTACCGTCTTCTCTTGGCGATATTACCATCGAGGAAGAAAAAGAAAAAACTGTAGGTCAGAATTATACTTCACTATTTCCTTATTCAATTGTAATATTTGGATTAGTTTTGTTATTAATTTAAAAATACAGTTTAGAAACAACTTTTTATAATATGTGCACGCTTTTTATAAACAATATAGTCTAATTTATTTCAAAATTTTGCTCTTGCATTATTATATTTATTTTATTATATATAAAAATGAGAAAACTCTTTTATGCAATTATTTTTCACTTATATCATAGATGACGATCGGAGGCCAATGGTCGATATGGATTTTAGCGACCACGAAAGCGAGCAAGAGTTTGAGGATGACGTCGATGATGACGACGAAGACTGATTATGACATGTTTCACCTCATACATATCGGAAAATAAATCCAAATTGTTAATAATTTTTGTCAATGAACGCGTTAAATATAATTACATATTTGAATATAATCAATAGCATAATTTAGTGTGAGAGAGAAGCAGCTGATTCCGTGATATTAGACGCAACGCTCCCGCGCGCATATACGCACTGTTTCATTAATAAAAATCAATAGTAATCGGAAATCAAGAAAGCTATAACTTCGTAAACTAATAGTTATATGTAAGAGTTACACGAAAAAAATTGTCCCCTGCTGCAGACAGTGGATCTCTTTTCTCTTTTTATCGCATACTGTGCACCTGTGGGAAGGTATACATCGGTACCACCAAAAGATCCATGGGAACAAGGCTAAAGGAACGTGAGAGAAACTGCAGACTAGGGCAAACTGACAAGTCGGCTGTGGCGAAACACGCACTTGGTGAGGGTAACTACAGGATTCTGTTTGAAAATGCAAAAGTGATTGCACCCAACCAGGGATACCATAGTCGACTGGTACGGGAGGCAATAGAAATCCACAAACACACGGATAATTTCAACAGAAAAGAAGAAGCTGTCAACCTCAACCGAATATGGAATCCCATTTTAAGAAAATCGATAATAACTGCAGGTAGTTCTTCAGATAATAATGATGATTATTCTCCGAACCCAGATGAGGTAAACAAGATAATCAATATTAATGACAATTCCCCTAATCCGAATGGAATAATTAGCACCGCAAACTACCTGAATCGGCATAAATACAACTTGCGAAGAAAAAATCTCCAGTCATCGGAGTGAATTTCAAGATGAATGAACCTCTGAAGAAGCTAGCCACTCGAGCCAGCGAAACGTCAGGGAGAAATTCCAAAAAACGACGGCCTTCAAACCCGAATAAAAGTACTGATACTGAAAACCTCGGCCGCGAAAGCCTTAACTATTTTGTCCCCCACCATAAAATTAGCTGACTACTTTTTTCCGTTTTTAAGACCGTCATAAACCTACAAACAAAGTCTAAGCTTTCTTGATATTCGTTTTTTTTTTATTATACTCATACGTGTGTAGGTGGCTGCCGCGGCTACACCCACCGCTACCATGGAAGCTGACGTTCACTTCGTTGATGAACACTAGCCAAAAATTTCAGATTTCTTGAAATAATTCACTCAAAATGGCAGGTGGCTCCCGGGCTATTCCAGATTGTGGCAGGTTACAAACCCAGAAAACTAGGGAACAAATATTGATTTACCACA
>JAVJAQ010002869.1:46907-61896 GCA_032362365.1 Zygogramma bicolorata
CGGCGAGCACAACTCAGGAAGTGTGCGGGACAAAAAAACGGCGTATGATGATTGAAGGTCAGCCGTAGAACGATCTACAAAGTAGATTGCCCCTGCCGATGATCAATGATCAGAAATCATTGTCAGTCTCAGCTGTTTCCAGTTATACGTCCACTCACGTCTTTGGTTCCGTTCTGAAACGTGACAAAATATGAAAAACAAACTTACTTACGACGAGTAAGAACAGAGTTTGTCCTCGAGTGTTTTTAGGTTCCTCGTTGTCGTTCTCTTGTGCTTGTGTCAGATAGGTACACCACTGCAGTGCGAAATCATCCTGGATATCACTACCGTAAAACTTTGCTTCAGTCGGATCATCTCCCAGTATAGTAGTAACAGCGTTATCACTACGGAAGTTTCACTGTTGGTGGCGGAAAATTCCGATGTCAAATCTGAAGACGGACCTGCGCCAACCAAAGAGAAATTGTCTTTGGGCGCGAGACACTCGGCTGGCACAACTCAAAAAGTATGCAGGGCCGAAAACGTCCTAGGATGATGAATAAAGTTCAGCCGTATGTTGATCTACAAAGTAGATTGCCCCTGCCGATGATCAATGATCAGAAACCATTGTCAGTCTCATCTATTTTCAATTATATGTCCACTCATTCCGTTGGTTTTTCTAAAACATGACAAGAAACATTAAAAACAATCCTTCTAAACGAGTAGGAAAACGGAGTTTTTCCTCGAGTTTCCGTGGTGTTTTCGCCAAGTTTCTACGTTGTTTTCACTGAGCATCGTTTGTTTTGTGTCCCATAGTACATATGGAAAATTTTCGTCAATTCACTTATTTAAACTAATTTACACTTTCGAACTTATCACATTCAGCGCAAGAAGTATATTGACGGATATTCGGGTGAGGACTCGTGAGATAGGGGCATCGTGAATCATTCTTTCTTTCAACTTGCGCATTTCAGTCATAGAGGTACTACTACAAGGTGATCTATTCGGATGGGACCAACCGAAGGATAATGACGTTCAAACAGTACCATTTAATTTATTTGGCGACTGTAGTTGAAGTTAAATATCAGCGAAGTGATCGATATAATATATTTCTAAAAGAACTTCTCCTGTCAACAAAAATACAAATCGTTTATAATATATACGAAGTAAATTCGAATGGCATAAAAAATAAATAGTTGTTCGACTAGATACGGCTGACATACTCTGAGGGAGAGATATGGGATAAACGGATTGATTTCGTAGACTATAATTTTACGAAAATATTTCCCACCAAGTGGATTCGTGATGTATGCCAACATATTTCCTACGAAAAAAAATTCAGAGAAATACCTGGTAACGTGAGACGAAATACGAATATCATTGGTCGAAAGTACAAGTTTCACCGAAATTGGGAGGCTTTGATTTCAATAATGTATTGAAAATATATTAGGCAATGTTCAGGAGGTCAATACATTTTCCAATCGATAGATAACTTTATTGTCGAATTGCAAATACGGTTGATGGTGAATAGATTCGGTAAAGAGAGAGATGAGAAATTCATTTCGCAACTCAGAATATTAACCAATTAGTACAACGCTTCACTATCTGATATTTAGAAGACAGTACAGCTTATCCAATCCATCTGGGCAAAGAACTACTGAAGTATATGTATAGTGAGATAAACGAACACCTATTTTATGTGTTCACTGTGTTAAAATTGATTCCTAGTAGGTTTATTTTCTTTCGTCATGGTCTGCCCTACCAGTGCGCAAGTGGAAAAGTATCTGAGTTTGTGTCATGATGGATTTCATAAGCTGTATTTGCAACTACCTAACTATTGAATTTTATGTTATAACTTTGTGGTATACGATCGTTCGAACCACGATGTCTACTTTTGAAAACATATTTTCAACGTTCCTACGCATTCGGAACCACTGAATTCGTGATAAAGTGGCGTTCTTCCTTTGTTCGGAAGCTATGTCCCTTCCAAGGCCCATACTCCACACATTTTCTTCTCCTTGCACTAGAATACGATCAGTTCTTGGTTGCCATATCACTCTTAAATACCTCATTCCACCATCTCTGGATTGAAAAGGAATACGTCTGAAAATGTTATACAGAAAATATTTCAAACGAGCAGTTGCCGGATCTTATTCCATTTTCAGTTCAGACAATTACGAAACTTGCATGGGACCACAATTCAGACTTTCCGATATTCGATATTTCAACTACGGCGTCCGATCAGAGAACGGCGGTAATTCATTGGAAAGCTCGAAAAATGGCTTTGGGACATATTTCTCCAGAAACGCACAATATTGCTGCTTTCTCGGAATATACTTCACCCAATCTTTATCGGCTCTCCATCATTATATAAATCAGAGTGCTATCTGCGAACTTCAACACAACGACTTCTACATCCCACATGTTTATACTTTTGCTGGAGAGATAACAATAAAAAATGATAGGTCGATTCAAAAGGGCGAAAGACACATAATCGAAGAACGTAATTCAGGTGGAGAGTTCTTTATTATTAAAAGGGTGCAAGAATTCCTTAATTATTCTTTCCAGCTTCCTTTTCGTAATTCGTGTCTTTGAAAATAATTGAATTGTTCTTTTGCTTTGCCGTGTGTCTGAGCAAACTCGTGATCTCTCATATTCCGAAAATTTATAATAACATCACAACAGTTCGAAAAGAGAAGTCGATGAATAAATATGTTTCTGAAGCTAGCAACGTATTTGCCAGCAGTGATTTGGTAGGGCGGATTTCATTCAGTTCAACATTATTTATTGTATTTCTTAATGTGAGGAATCTCACAAATAGAGTTTGAAATGAACGTACTTAATACGTTGACACCCATAATTAATGATTGAAACTCCGTTTTCATTGTTTTTTTTCCGATATCAACACGTATATCTCAAGAACAAGGAATGGTGACACCGTGAAATTCGAAAGTATTATGGAAAATGATGTGTTCTTTTCAGTGAATTTGAAATATTTTCTGAGTGGGATTGGTTCGAACTTCTATTCTATTGAACCGACGTTTCGATCGCTGGTATCCGCAATCGTCTTCGGGTGATGAGGTAATGATGACGACTGTAGATACCAGAAATCAAAACTTCGCGTCGTTTCAATGAAGGAATATTTTCAACCTTCAACCACATTCAAGCAAACGTAGAACATTTTCTCTTGTGTTCTTCTCGAGTGGTTACATGATGAGCTATTTCATCTTAAGATAGTCATAGAACGGATGAAACTTGTGATGTTCAGACACGAAAAAATTGTTGATGATGTGGATGTCTGATATTCAAGCGATATGAAATCAGCCCTTATCGTTCGTTTGAGACTGACTTTCACCGAAGTATATGATCTCTATTCTAGAATATTTGTTTGGTCCATTGTCATGGAATGCATATTTATTACACGATAAAAACATGATATATTTTCTAGCAAATACTGAATGTCATTGGCGAAGCTGAGCTCAAGAAGATGCTGAAGATGTAATCAACAACTTGTCCATTCGAGGCTGAAATCTTTACAAAAAGTAATACATCATAACTTTATAGAGAGTCGAGTGACTCATCATTAATCATGTTTGAAACGATGCTACGATATGGATCAATGCTAAAAAAACTGGAATTTCAACCCAAAAATGGGAACTCACGACTCAAAAAATTTGGAAGTTTTGCAAGATGATATATTCCGAAAACTCATCACGAAAAACCTAGTGCCGTACAAAAGCCATGGTGCCGGAAACCACGAACGGTTTTTGATTTCACGAAAAATAATGTTAAAAATGACCTACTGTACATTTATGTGGCACTGGGTTTTTCGGGATAATTGTTTCAGAATCTGTCATCCTAACAAAATAAGAAAAATCATTAAGATGTGATGATGTGACGAATAAAACTCAAAGTTGAGTCAACCAAAAAGAATTATGGAACTTCAAAATTTTGAAATTTCCCTAACAAGTACTTTTGGCACTGAATGAGATTTTGAAGATGAGCCCCATTACTTTTCGGTTTTCTTTGCATATAGATAATATTAGTTCAATATCCTATGAGAATTATAATGAATCAGTATTGTGAAGAAAGATCCATTCACAAACTTTTGTTTTCAGTAACGATGGTTTCCTCAGCTAATATCGTCGTATTCCTCAACAAAATTCTCAATAATAAAAGGAACGTGAATGAACGTCGTAAAAAACAAAAATTCATGTTGGCCTCGTCGTTAAAGGAAATATTCGCTCTGATTCGCTCCGGTAGATGTTTTTCTTTTATCGCTTGTTTTCTTATTTTCGGAATCAAGGCAGGCACACTCTCCACAGAACAACGGTAAAAACAAAACGACGTGACTACTTTTATTGTTTTTTATGGCCCTTCCTGCGATTAAGATGTTTAGGGGAATGGAACTGTTATGAAAACGTTACCATCTTTGTAATTGGCTGTATGAACAAAAGCGCGTCGAAAATCATTTCCTCGCCTGCTAAGGAAAGAATGAATATTCCTTCTGGAAAAAAAAAACTGTACCAAGCGCCTCATATCGGATGACTGGGCACATTCCAGAATCATCTATTCTATTATCAATTTTGTTTCAAATCTTCTTTCGAACAATCTGTTCAGGCCAGTCTCAAATTACCTACACAGTAGGTTTCGGCTGGCACCCGTCAGAAAACAACTACTCCCCTGGCTAATACCACGAAGGGCATTGAATTATATCCGACCAGGTGCCAGTGCAGGTTTCTTCACAGAAGTAAATCCTGCATTTGCTTTCGTCGATACAAATGAAGGAATTGATTTTCAATTATAGGGACGGACACACTTGCAGACCGGTTTCGGGCTATTTGGCCACTCGTCAGTGCAAGGCAGTGCCATCATCAACGTAAAGTCGATGATTTCCCATAATTAAAAATCAAACTCCTACACGAGTATCAAGCCCCGGCCAAAGCTGATGCGAACAACGAAGTTGTTACGCCATCTACCAATGGACGAGGTATTCCATCGGATATAATTCAATGCCCTTCGTGGTATTAGCCAGGGGAGTAGTTGTTTTCTGACGGGTGCCAGCCGAAACCTACTGTGTAGGTAATTTGAGACTGGCCTGAACAGATTGTTCGAAAGAAGATTTGATTTAACGCCAGTCTTCAAGTATGCCCACTGACTATGTCAAGAATTTTGTTTCACATTCAAATGATCGACTGTCGTTTGATACAGTCCGTTTGATGAAGAGCAATTCTCTGTCGCCCAGGGGACTGTTTCATAAAAGTACAAGTCTTGTAGCTACAAAAAAAGACAATGAAGGTACAGGTGAAAAACAATTATTTAGCACCGTATTTCTTTTTTGTTTTTATTGTAGCTACAAGACTTGTACTTTCATGGAACAGGCCCCTGGAGATGTGATGGAACATTTGTTTCCATCACATTCTTTCTGGAGGTTCACACGAGAGGAAAGCCTCGTAGTGTTCAAAGAAAACCGCGTGAATCAAGGTATAGGAGGTACAAATTAATATTCACTTTGAATTTCTGAAGTTTGTAAGCTTCAGGAAAACCTCTCTCGGCAAAGAGTACCAAAGCTAAGCTATTCTACTGAAAAAAGATCCCTGAGCAAGAGAGGTTCAACAGGTCTCCAAGTTCATAACAAAGGGGTGGGAATTTTGTTAACGTCGAGTCATCAGTGTAGATATTGTCAAGCGTGGAACGATTGATATCAATTCAGAAGAAGTGAAGTATTCCTTCGCACGAAATAGAAATCCAAATTTCTGTGTAGCACATTCTACTATCGATTTCATATGGTTTTTCCATGAGAGATTATCACTGATCATAACTCCTTGCATCGTGATACTTTCCTTTGTAGAAATAGATCGGCTTTCCTTGAGAAGAGACATGCCTGGGTTTTCCTAGGATCAAATTCCACTAAGTTCATGTTACCCCATCCTATTATTTTCACCAAGTCCTCGTTAATTTATTGACGAGAATGTTTCTTTGAATTTTTTTTTCTCGAGCTGCTATGGACACTCTGGAAGAGAAAGTATTATGAAAAGTGCTGTCGTCCGCAAACGTACTACTGAACAAGATGTTTTCTCGAGCTAATCATTCATATGGAGCAGGAACAAAGTGGGCGCGAGAACTAAACCCTGTGGAACACCTGCATTTATTGAGAGAATATCAGATGATACAACCACATACAGAGACCTATCAGACAAGAAACTCTTCAACAAAGCACACAACTGATACAATAACTTCCTCCACCTCTCCAGTTGCGTACTGAAACATTTCTCTAGGTACAGATTGTGAGAAAAGCAGGAGAAAAATCGGCTCTAGATTACTGGCTGATCAAACGGCAACGGGTCCGATTATGAAATATTATTGAGTTGAAGTGAGACAAGATTGAATTCACGCACTATTTTTGTGATACATTCAGAGTATAATGTCGTGAGAGTTTGTATTTCTCGCTTGAATAATATTGCGTTATGCTGAACGTGATCACTGAATAATGAAAAAATATGAGACATTTCTATATTCTGAGGTTGAAAACAGTATTCAAACATATATTCTGGAGCGAATCGTTGTGAAATAATTGATAACCAGGTCGCCAAGATGCATTATTTTTGTTTGCAAGGCATCGTTCAAGTCGAATCGGAGATTCCAGTGGTTGAATTCTACCTGAAAATAATCTTGAGTTATTTTCAAACAGTCAAAAGTATTGTCGAAGTGCTACTGATTAGTTGAATTCTTTTGGTCGAAGAGGCGCTGCGATATTATATTGAAATTTTTTAATTCAATTTGAATTATTACTTATGTTTATCAAACACAATTCATGGTTCACGTTCACATAAGAAGTGAAAATGCACAAGAAACTGTAATAGTTTTGAATAAAAAAATTTACGGTTTGGAATTTTCGAATAACATCAAAGTCCTAATCTTGATTAGCAATACTTGTCGAAGTGGTGCCGATTCTTTAGAGTTTTCTTGAACATAACGCTGCGATTTCGATTAGAATTCACAATTGCATATTTCGTTATGGAATTTATGTCAAAAATGAAGGAGAAAGTGCTACGTGTCCAGAGCCCCTGTAAATATTTCATTTATTTTGTTCTTAATTATTTTTAATTCATCTCAGTTTTTCTAACGTATTATAATTTTTTTCAATAGAGTGAAATAGGAATGAAGACAATGGAAGGAGACTTAGCTGTTGCCCATATCGTACATATCTGTCGAAGAAACAGAGTGGTTGTCAAAAAAATATATATATTACAGTTTCCTGTCTGATTTCCACTTACATGTAAGTGTAACTGGAAATCAGACAGGAAACTGTAATATATTTTTGTTAATATGGATTTTCATCAAGTATCGGCCAGTTCAATTCAAGATTGGTTGTCTTTTCGATTCAGAGAGTGTTCAACATTCATTTCTGCTGTTCGTCTGTTCCAGATGAACGATCTCGATCAGTGTGTACCCGATGGGTTTTTAGCTTTGCTTCCGGCTGTTCACATGTGGCGGATTTGATTAGTACGTTTTGAAACGGTTTTATGTCTTGTTAACCGAGTTTCTCGCCTGAGTCATTCGAAAAGGCTTCAGTAGAACGTACATCAATGGAACAATTCACCAAAATTCTATCGCAAAGTGACGATATGAGATATGCATTACATTCCTCACCCATCAATTGTCAAATATGGATTTTTTATATTGTTCTTTATAAATTTCAAATTGAAATTACACTGGACGAACTGCCATTTTTTTTTCATAATGATGGATTACAATATTGAAAAAATTGCCTGCACAATGCTCATGACTGAATCGATTCTGATGAATGATTTCTTTGAATACAAGTATATCACAAACTAATCATGAACTAATATGGATCGTCGTTCGTCCTCTGAATCTGAAACAACAATTGAAACTTGTGGTGAAACTGTGTCATCAAAGCAGAGTGTAATTTCCAATCAAATATATTTCATTGTCTGAAGCACTCAGTTCAATTTCAGTTTGTCGAATTATGTATGAGCCTTGTTCAAACGACTGAATGGTTTTCTGAGATATTATGTTTTCCTCCCTGCTTCCCTCTTTCTATATTTCAACGAATTTTTCCTCCGTATTTCATGATGAGCTCATTATGATACAGATTTTCAATCGATTGGAAATCCAGTTTAGTGGCGGAAGGTTACATTGAAATATGAGAGAAATAAGCACTTGAAAAAAATAGCAGGAGACATCATCAGTTTATATTTTCAATTTTATGTAGGTGAAAATTATTCGAAAGAATAATGAAAGAGGCAAATTTGAGTACAATTCGGTATTTATTATTCTGCTTCTTCTAGGTCCGAAACAAAAATCATTGACTTAATTGCAAAATATTCGACTATTTTTTGAATAGATACAAAAAAAATATCAATTTATAAGTGCCTATTTACTCGTACGAGCCACTTGCCATAAAGCCAAATCAGATCTTTCGAAGAGGGTGTGAAACAAAAACATGTTTAAGAACCTTAATGTTGATATTCTCCAAGCCAATACCACCTGCTTTCTGAAAATATTCCAAGGTTGAGCTGGTATTGTTCTCTTCACCAGGACGATTCTTTGATCTGAAGCAACAGTTCTCTATGGGGGTCGAATGTATTCCCCTAATTGCAAGGAAGGTATTATATCCATCTAATGTACGAGTGTTGCAATTTGCGTTGTCATGAACAAATTGATGGAAACCAGTCAGATCTATTTGTGGTGATGGTCTCATGATTGCTGATACTTCAAGTCAAACAGCTTCGGAGTAAGAAGGGCAAAATCCCAAAGGTTAAAGTCCAACACACAAAAAAAAGTTGAACACTAGGTTCATAGCACAAAGTAATTAATTGAGAATGTATTCTTCTGGAAAGTGTTATTTTCTTATTCCTCAAAGGAAAATATAAATGAGTATTGATAATATTCCAAGGCACATCCGATTGGTTTTATAATTGTCTGTTTACATGAGATATATTACCCTATTTTTCTTGACCAATTTTTTCGCTTCGTCTATGAACCAGCAGATGAAGAAACATATGTATGTATCTGGACCATATTGGACATGAAGACCTGACTAAGGACAAATTGGATTTTATTATTACTGCCTGTTGCTTTTTTTGAGGTATTCATCGCTGCCAGCTGATATATCCTATATTTGTTGTTGTTGTTGTTCTAAAATTGTTCGTTTCCGTTAACCAGCTGACGAACGTCAACCCTCAGAAGTCGAAACTTGTGCGAGCAATGGATCAACGAGGCCTTACCTTTTAACGTGCGATTACCCAGCACGGTGGCCCGGCGAGGATTCGAACCCGGGCCTTCCGCTTGATAGGCAGATATGCTAACCGCTACACTAACGAGACCACTATATCCATTGTTTCAAAATCTCTCTATGAATTCAACAACTGTCCCTGTTTTCATTGATGAACTGATGTATCTGAGCTCGTGAGAAGCATGTAGCACAAATAAACGAAGAGATTGGAACCTCTGGTGTAGAGGTTGAAACTTTTGCGAGGGATCAATTACCCTAACACCAAAATGATATTTTTGCACTCGACGCGCGTTTGCTAACAAGGTTAGCATCTTCAGGAGAAGAAAATTGATACTCAATCTAAAGCTAGGGCTAGTTGTTCGAATACCTGAAGTTTTTTGGTCCGATATGGACTTTGTTTGTTACTGTTAATTATTCTAATTAATTTCTCGATAATGAGCTCACTACCTGCAAGTGTGTCCGTCCCTATAATTGAAAATCAATTCCTTCATTTGTATCGACGAGAGCAAATGCAGGATTTACTTCTGTGAAGAAACCTGCACTGGCACCTGGTCGGATATAATTCAATGCCCTTCGTGGTATGAGCCAGGGGAGTAGTTGTTTTCTGACAGGTGCCAGCCGAAACCTACTGTGTAGGTAATTTGAGACTGGCATGAACAGATTGTTCCAAAGATGATTTGATTTAACGCCAGTCTTCAAGTATGCCCACTGACTATGTCAAGTGTTTTCACTACCTGCAAATTCCGTCATCTGTTGATATTGATTATTTTGATTACTTTCTCAACAATAAATTGAAAAGCAAGCTGGAAGGGATAGGTCCCTTGTCACCATTCATGCTGTTTTTACACTTTGCTATTTCTAGACTCTCACATGTATAGAGTAGTCTTGTGTCATGTACATGCTTGATCAGTTTCAGATTGCTTTCATCAATTTTGTGGTCATTGTCTAGAGCGTGTTGGTCGACACTGGATTTTTCTACCCTTCCGTATTTTATGTGTGCAAAATTCTCTTTGAAACGGGTTTTTATAGCTCGTCGGCTCTGACCAATGTTGCAATCTGGACAACTGATTTCGTAAATTCCCGACTTCTCTGAGTTCTCTAACTGATCGTTTGGGTAATCAAGAAGCTGTTGTCATTTGTAAGAAGTTTTATATACAACTTTCATATTTGCTTTGTCAAATATCTGTTGAAGTCCTCTAGTGTATCGAGATTCATCTGGGATTACTATAAACTTTTCATTTGTCTCATCTTTGTGAAAAGTCGAGGATTGACGAAGTGTTTGCCTAAATTTACATTTTCCAATTATCTCATCAACTATCTCCGGGTTGATACCGTTCACTACATCTACGTACCTAATCACTCTCCTTCAATTGTCGTACTTATCTTTTTTCAAAGGAAAAGCTATTAACCTATGGACAAGAAATTGCAGTGCCGCCATTTTATGTTGTGGACCATGATTCGAGTCATTTGGAATGTATTTGAATGTGTGTATCTGTACAAGAAAGACACGAACACATTCAGATGCCTTTCAAATGACTCGAATCATTGTCCACAACAAGTTTCAATTCTCTTCTCCTGAAGATGCTTACCTTGTTAGTGAAACGCGCGTCGAGTGCAAAAATATAAGTTTGGTGTTAGGGTAATTGATCTCTCGGAAAAGTTTCAATGTAGCACCAGTCTGACCGCCTCAATTGATATTGATTTCATCACATTTCCGAACGGACATAACTGAAACAGAATGTATTGCAATTGGATTTTTACAAATAGGAATTAACTTTTCTACAATTCGTAGTCTTTGGTTCCTTCAATTCCTATTCTGAAATGAATTTCTCTCCCTCTTGGTCCAAGGGTTGATATCAATGGTGGACATCTTGAAGTCACTATCCCAAATACTTAACGAAGATCATACGTGGGTTCAAAATCACCATAATAAGTGGAGGTGGTTGAGATTGTGAGATTTCAATGAGAATATGAAATATTTGCTTTACTTCTGGTAACCGAGTTATGAAAAGTGATTCGTTTTCCAATTTATCACGAAAATTGAACGATTTGTCATTGTAAATTTGAATGCCACTCCATATCAATTAGGAAAGAGATTGTTATTTCACCGACTTATTCGTACATAAATTCTGGCACATCTGGAATATCACACATCATGTTATATCAAATCCATATACGATAAAGTGATCACATTTTGTTAAATGCCCGATAGTATGTTATCATATCTGATTCGCTTCTGATATCGTTTAGGGCACCTCTTCACGATGAACTCTGGTCGCGTTGATGTATCAAATCAAAGTACATAATATATGGAACCAAGTATCCTGTGATATGGATAATTGTCATGCATCCACTAAAGAGCGATCCTACAGAATCGACATAACTGATCATGATTAGTTAATATATCTAGACACGACAAAAATATTTGAAATCAATGACTTTCTGAAAATAGTTGTAGATTCATGTCTGAATAAATATGCATATCCTGCATATTTTCTGACAGTCGAATGAGTACAGGTTCCTGCTAGGATTTCCTCTGAAACTGTAGTATTGATCGCTTATGTCCAGAAGATTGAAGATGGATTATTAGTGTTGACATTTTGTGAGATTTTTCGTTAATAATACATTAACAGATAGATAATCAAACAAATTATCACAAAACCTACTTAGAATTTCAATGCTGGAAAGAACTACAGAACAGTATTGGTGTAATGTAATGTAATCACTCAGATGACTTTTTCAACACTGGTGGCCAAAAAACGACAAATAAATTGGGATCATTGACCTCCACATTCAAAGATTGCTAATCGTGAAAGCAATTGATATTCAAATGTTTTAGTTGCATGATTTGATTTCATAGCGTTTCTCAAGATTATGTGATAAAACAGTGTAACACAGAATCTGGGGTACTATTTTCAACTGTATGCGAACAGATTTCTATGCGAGTAGAATGAAATGCAGCTATATGGAGGAATATGGTTACCGAACTGCGTAACAAAAACGGTTTCGTATACGA
Organism: Zygogramma bicolorata; assembly: GCA_032362365.1. Taxonomy (NCBI): domain Eukaryota; kingdom Metazoa; phylum Arthropoda; class Insecta; order Coleoptera; family Chrysomelidae; genus Zygogramma; species Zygogramma bicolorata. Next base: position 59,162 of record JAVJAQ010002869.1, read on the forward strand.
ATTCGATTTGAAAATGACACCCCTGGTTTCATCGTGGCTTCGTGAAATCCCACCGTGGACTGTCGTGAAACTATGAGTACCTAATCGAAAGAAACTTAGTACTTATTCATCTAACGAGTTGAACAAAGTAACATTTCATAAAACGACGTGACTTCTGAGAAACCAGTGTGAGAAAGCGAAATTCCGCACTGTAGCATGAGTTATACAAAATGAAGCCTTATTATATCGTGTTACATGCAAGTTTTTCCAATTCCGAACGAAACTAGAGTGCGTCAAAAAAGTGTTCCTTTGATGGCACATGAGGGTGTAAATTTCTCACAAATGTGCCACGAAATTCCATACACGAAGTACAAAAAACATTTTTTGTACAACTGTGAATAATTCACATCGTCTGACATGTATTAGAAATAAATACTCCCAATACATCTTGATGTGGTTTTTTTGTCCCGATAAATTATCGCACAATTTCACAGCATCTAGTGGTCTTTCTGTATCGTTACTTTAGAAACGGTTTGTAGGCTCGCTGCGTGTTTGACTGTGTTTTCTGATCAGCAGTAACATTAAACATCTGCGGGAATTTATGTTGGGAATAATTGATCAAGCTTCACTATCAATTATTATTTCAATAGTTGAAATTGTGTTATGATGAAAAATCAATTATCAATTGACTCTGTCAAAAAGATTCCTTTATAAAGTAATATCACATGTTTATATTCTAGATTATTTTGTCTTTTTTTCGAGGAGAAAAAAGACTTTCTCTCACGATCATATTGATAATTAGGATAATAGTTTGAGCTACGTCATCTGTTGATGTGAGAGCAAGAAATATTTGAGGATCCACCAAATCCATTGAGAATATTCAGATAATTACAATGAAACATCTCTCAGAACATATGTACCCCAATGTTGAGTCGTAACACTCAAGAGTTCCTTCAAACCTGACTCATTTTTTCTTCAATATATGGGACCGAGCAGTATGATATTATGTGACTGGCTCGAATGAATTTAGCGACTAATGAACCTTTCTTTCAATTAAGTCAGATGAACAGTAGAATCCGAATTGTTACTTGAGCTGGAACCTTTGGCACTTTCGACGTTGTACTCAAACTCCGTTCTCATGAGAAGTGTCCATCATATCAACTCTTGTTATACAAAATACTGTAAAACCTTGTATCGATAAATGGTATGGTAACATAAGAAAGGTATGTGAATGGTACGGAGTGTAAAAAATATTCTCCTTCTAACATCTAGTAGATTTCAATCACATAATATTTCTTTCAGAAGGTCAAACCTCCAGACATGAGTCACGTCGAGAGAGATGATGTTGAATGTTACTTCTAGCACTATACCGTCAGATACACTATCTACAAGGAAGAACGGAATTTTCCTTCGGAAAAAAGGGGAGTTTTTGTTAAATGTTCTTATATTATAACACTTCATTGTGCAACTTCCGCAATACAGTTTGAAAAAGCGCCCCATGGTCTTCACTATACAACAGCGTATTTTTTTGTAGTTCCATAACATGTGATAGTGTTATGATAGAGACACACGTGTGTCAGTTTTGTGAGAATCAAACGGTGAAGTGTTTTTCAATCTTGATATCATAGATTTCCATGAAATAAGCACAATTCCACCAGTTTTTCTCGAATAGCTGTTTTCAATATAAAAGTCCAGGAAAATCACGATAAACTCAGTTCCTCATGAAGGTGATGGTAGCACTTTTTTATTCTCCTTGAAAATATCATCAGCTCCCGAACTCATTATTTTTTATAGTGATTGGTTGAACAAGAATATTCTTTTTAATGTCTCATTTTTCGGTGACAAATTCTCATATCTTCTGTATATAGTCCATTGTACCGCTGTCTCGAGGTGAATACAACCTCACAGAGCCTTGAGAAACATATTATGCGCTATCCATTTCTACTTCAATATAACTGTTTTGCTCAATTGAAACTACTCATTCTATTATGTCAGAGAATGAAACATTCCATGATTCGTCATGAGGTCCCGATCTGTTACAGACATTATACAAATTCAGTAAATTTTCATGTTCCATTTGTTAAGCCGGTGAATGCCATGAATTAACATTAAAAATAAAAGACGGCACATTACGCCAGGAAAATGAAAAGATGTACCTGTAATAGCGCTTTCCGCTGCTGTTACATATTCATAAAAATAAAAAGTTCCAAGTACATCGTTACGCTGAATTAAGATAATCATAAATGCTAATATTATCAACTCAGTTTTTGTCTCAATTTGCATGGGAAATTATGACGAGAATAATGAACAGATGTTGAGGAATTGTCACCAGCTGACTTGCTACGTGTTTTTAACGTAAATATCCTGCATATTTTTCATGATGGTTCCGAAGGCGAATTGGCTGGTCTCATGGGGTGTATCTTCAAATTTTCAAGAAGTTACTCCTTTATCGAATTGAATTACTTTTTTGGAAAAACAGCATAGGTACATCTGTTAAGAATTGTCAAGTCATCGCCCCCAGGCATTCCATGAAGCAGTATCTCAAGCAGGAATAGAATTTACAACCAGACATAGGTTATATAGGTTATATGAAAACAAAAAAGATTGGAAAAAAATTCATTGTCTAACAGGAGAATACCCAATTAATACCAGACAATATTTCGTTATTATATTTTTACCTTTTTACCTATTGCGAGTGAAGTGTATTTTATTTTATACCTATTTGATATATAATATATATATATAATAATATAATA
>JAVJAQ010002871.1:11708-138509 GCA_032362365.1 Zygogramma bicolorata
TATCCGCAATGCTAATTTTCAAATTATTGCTAATTCTGTGAGGTGTTTGGAATCTCATGTATTGAGTTTTTAATTCATTCAAAAATAAAGAATTATTTGAAAACCAAGACGAAATTTCTTCGAGGGTTTTATTTGCTTTCTCTTCAAGAATACCATTTGACTCATCAGAAATAAGCAGAGAGGTATCGTCTGCATAAAAAGTGAAATGTACGTCATCCACGTACTCTTCCAGATCATTAATGTAGATGAGAAAGAGCGTTGGACCCAGAATTCAACCCTGAGGCACTGTTACGGGCTAGTTTTGCACTAGCTTCCGATTCAGTATCAAATGCGAAATATCCTCAATATGTCTTTATATAACTCAAAAGTCAAGTTGATTCTCGTGGTTCAATATAAAGAAAAATATATCAGGTACGCCACTGAACGTTGTTTACAATTGAGAACGTTATCTCTGCGCGATACATATTCCATCCTCTTGCTATTTTCTATGCTGAGATTTGGTGAATTCGGGCCATGAAAATACCGCAGGTATTCCGTTCGGAACAGCCTTTGTTCAAGGACAACTATTTTGCTGACCGCGGAAGTAGAGTGTCACCTCTGGTAGTTCATTTGATCTGTCATCGCTGTCACGATTTGTTTCCTCCTGAAATGACAGTAATGTCAATTATCTTTCATATCGATTGTGGAGTTTGATGAATAAGTTGGTGTGTGATCCGAATTATCTTGCAGCAATTTTTGCATCCATCCTGGGATCTAGAGATTTTCGGACTTTTTGATTTCTGGCGTTATTTTGTGGTTTTCTGGAACCTATATTTTCGTTGGAACGCAGAAATCCTTTCGGCAATTTGCCGGATTTATAAAGCACCGGTAAGAGGTTATGTTCTACCAGAGGGAGGTGTACCTACATGAAACATTTATTTTAAGGCTTCATCATTCATTTGATTGAACCAACTCCACCTCCAACTTCCGTCAGCACCGTTTTGTTGTTGGAATCCTTATACACTGAGACCCGTCAATTACCATCTGTCAGTGGAAACACCCTCGACTAACTAAGAGGTTTGTAAACGCTTATATCAACTATATTTCTTCTACCGGGTATATTTTTATAATATGTTCATTCTTCAGGGTGTTATTCTCCGGCTAATAATCAACTGAAGGCCAATAGATCCACCTGTTTGGTTTATTCCTCTGGTTTTGTCATCCGTTTCTTCATGTACTCCGAGCCATCTATTCCAGTACCCCTGCGTGGCATTTATTCCGTATAAGACACTAGTGTGGTAGTCTCAACACCGTCGTGGACTCCTTCGGAGCAGGCTGCACCCATCGTAGCAGTCCCATCACACCTGACAGAGGGTGTTCAAACAGCTAAGATATTTATTTATATTCTGATAACCATTACTACTATTATTAGCATTATTTGGGTACTCTGGAAGTGACGTCACTAATCAGCATCCCCCAGATACGTAATTCGTTAGTATTATTATCCTAGTTTTGAACGCTGTGCCCCACCGTATTGACTTGGCTTTTCAAATCATATCAGGTACAGTTATAGTAGTAGTTTTAATAATTGCTTCTCACCCCATACCGTTGGGAGTTCAACCGCAGAACAAGTACGTTAAGATTCTGTCAGGGCAACCTGTACTTTCTTGTATTGTATTTTTTTTTTACTAATATACCGGTTTAAAATTGATGTTGAATATTTCTTTGCCCTCTGATATTTCCCTTGTGCTGAAGCTGAATCTTCTTTCCAGATATTTTCATTAGTTAAGTTTGAGATTGTCTGTAGTTTCACCGAGAGTTTTACTGATATATTGCAGTAGTGGGTTCCTTAATAATCAAGGCGGTTTCCTTGTTTTTCTGGCCAAAATTAGGTGGCGCAATAAAGAACAATTTATTTTAGTTTATTAATCGAACCTACGACCACTGACCTAGCTGGGTAACTTGTTAGTGGTGTTTCATTGCATCCCCTACTGCTGGTACTTTGAAATTATTTGGCAAAACACACCCTAGCAGCACACCAACCGAAACATCAAGTGATGAAGATTTCACATTTTGCCGGAAGATATTCTCACTAGTGTTCATAAGACTAACATATTGTTTTCTATTGAGAAGGAACGACCCAATCCCTCGAAGGGCAGCATCTGTTATTCCATAAAATTTCAACTTTTCAAGAAATAATTGATGATTAACACAATCGAACGCCCTGCTGAGATCGCAGAAAATCCCAACAGGGCACTCGCCAGCGTCAATCCTCGTCACTATCCTATCATAAAATGAATGTATTGCTGTAGTTGTACTTTTATTTTGACAAAACCCGTGTTGATTCCTTGTTATGACTTCAAATTTATTCAAATGTTTTTGGAGAAGGTCAAGATGAGCATATTCCAAAATTTTTGAGAATACCATCGGCACAGTGATCGGCCTATAATTGTTGATATCAGTGATATCTCCCCGCTTATGAATGGGAATTACTTTCCCCAGTTTTGATAGGTTAACCAAATATAATAAAGGTTTAATAATTATATGGAGCACCTTTTTTACAAGAAAGTTAGGGATTCCATCAGCGCCACTAGATGCGATGTTTTTCAGTTCTTCATTGACAAGATGAAACGATTCATCATCGACATAAGGATAAAGCAAAAACTTTTCGATGTCAGACTTCTTTCTTGGATTATTCGAAGAATCTTTAGATTTAATTATTTTTTCCAGTATTTTGAAAGGTGCTTTTTGAAAATGAACATTGAATAAATTACTAACAGTGGTAGGATTGTCTCTAACGATGTAAGAGTCATCCCTTACTGAAATATTACGGGAATTATTATTTTTGTTCGTTAACTCAGAAACTACCTCCCAGCATGATTTACTAATGTTTCCTGAATTCAGTATTTTATTTTGAAAATACAGCTTTTTGGAATATGATAACAAATTATTATGTTTCTTTTTTGCTGACGTATAAATATGTCTATGTTCAGGAAACTCTTTCAAGGTTGAATGTAATTCTTTGAGATTTTGAGATGATTTTCTAACATCCTCAGTGACCCAAGATTTGTTATTCGGTTGAGTGGAACGATTCTTATATTTGATACGCAATGGGTAATATTTGTCAAAGTAAAATAAGAAAACATCACAGAAATATTTATATGCATCATTTACATCCCTAATGAGGTAAAGATTTGTCCAGTTTTCCTCCCATAAAGCCTTCTGAAAACTGAGCAGTGCTAAATCTGAAAAAGTTCTACTCATATAAAACAAATTATACTCTTTCTTGACAAACATATCAAATTCATACAAAGTTGTTCTGTAGTCCGATATGGTATTATCATACACGTACGTATGGCTATCTGAATAATTAGAGAATATATGATCAATTTCACTCATAGTGGAATCTGTTATCCGGGTTGGCCCACCCCTAACGTGACGCATGCCGAAACTCATGAGTAAATTACTAAGTTGCAGAATACCATTATCTACCATACAGACATGTTGTAAAATCAACTGCAAATACCAGTACCAAACTTCTCCCGGTGTTTGATGCATCCGCAAAACAAAATATCAACCTTCGCTGAATCATTGCTTAGATGAAGACATAAATTTGATAGCCTTGATCCCTTCAATTCTCTATGGATTCCGAATATCGAGAATTTGAGTAATTTCCGATGTAAGAAAAGCTTTTCTCATTTAAATAAAGCTTGACAAGAGTGAATGAAACTCAAACACTTCCGACATGCACGAGTAGTTTTTGGAGTATCATGTAGTCCTTTTTTATTGGGAGCAGTTATTAATCACCATTTACAAAGTATTCTTGTTGAAAACGATTTGAAATATCCTCATACTTCCACAAAAACTATTTTAAAACTACAAAAAAGTTTTTATGTCGATAACTGTGTCACCAGTGTTGACTCGGAGGAAGAGCTATATAAATTAATGAGAGAGTCAAAGGAGTTGATCATCCAGGCCCAGTTTAATCTTCGCGGATGGGAACATAGTATTTTTGAAACTGAAACACAGAATATAGAGATGTCATACGTACTTGGATTACACTGGAATAGATGCTCTGATACGCTTAAGATTTGCCCTGATAGATTTGAGGACTTCAGTACCGAGAGAATAACGAAAAGAATTATTCTTTCAGTCACAAACAAGATTTTTGATCCTCTTGGTTTTGTTTCTCCTGTATTGCTATATCCGAAACTACTCCTACAAGAAACGTGGATAATAAAATTGGGTTGGAATGGAGAGGTGCCAGAAAATATCAAATATACGTTCTTGGTATGATTGAGAGGGCTGAATTCCCTTTTTCAATTGGAGGTTCCCAGGTGGCTCGAGACAGGAAATGAATCACATGAGAAACTGAGTCTCCACACATTCTGCGATTCAAGTAAATCTGCTTATGCAGCTGTTGTTGTCATCAGAACCGAACCAAATGAAAAGGTCACAGTTCAACTCGTACAAGCGAAATCAAGGGTCTCACCAATCAAAAAACTATCTATTCCACGACTTGAATTACTAGCTGCTACAATAGAAGTGAGGTTGACGAAATCAATTTCAGAAAATGTAGAAGGTGAATTCGATACATTCTTTTGGACTAATTCTACCGTTGTATTATCATGGATACAAAGAAAGGAGGAATCGAAGCCATTCGTATGGAATAGAGTCCAAGAAATAAGGAAATATTCAAAATAAAACAGTTGGTTTCACGCACCCGGATCTTTGAATCCTGCAGATTTGCCATCCAGGGGATGTTCAGCTACTCAACTGCTGAAATCTTGATGATGCGAGGCACCATTATGGCTCTACAAGAAGGAAATCAACTGGCCAAAGCAAGAATATACCAGTTTCACAAGAAATGGGAAAAAGTATAATATACATGTTCTCAGAATGATTTACTTTTCTTGGACCTACAGATGTTTTTCGACATATCGAAAGATAGTCAATCATATTGAATGGATGAAAAGATTCATCTTCAACTGTTCACACCCTGGAATTCGATAAGTCGGTGAATTAGCAGTAAAAGAAGTTGAGGAAGCCGAAAAATATTTGAGGAAATGTGTGCAATATGATGGCTTTCGATCCAGTGAAGTTGATTTTCCCTTACCAACCGTCAAGAATGAAGATGGGATCATGAAGTTGAAGACAAGAATTACCGAGCGAGAAGATATGCTAGAGTTTCGCTATCCAATTATATTAGCACCACAACATCCAGTCGTTTCAAGGCTCATGAACGACTATCATATCCAATACGCTCATGTGGGAACACAAGGTTTATTGTCCATTCTTCGGAAGAAATCTTGGATAGTTGGAGGAAGAAAGTCTGTTGAATCTGTTATCTCCAAGTGTATAGTATGCCGCAGATATACAGCAAGAAGATGTGAGTCAGGAACAGTAACTTTACCAGAAGATCGTGTTAGAGATGCATCAATTTTCGAAATCACAGGAATTGATATGTTCGGTCATTTATATCTCAGAAGCAAACAGAAAGTATATGTCTGCATTTTCACGTGTGCAGTCTACAGGGCTATACATTTGGAGTTAGTGTGTTCTCTTTCAACGGATAGTTTTCTGCAAGCTTTTAGGCGATTTGTGGCAAGAAGGGGACGACCATCAGTAATCTACAGTGAAAATGGTAGAAATTTCACTGATACTGAAAATGCTTTGGCTGCGTTGAATTGGCAGGAAATCAAGAAAGATCACACTTCTCAACGAATTAACTGGAAATTCAATCCTCCATCAGCTGCGTGGTGGGGTGGCTGGTGGGAAAGACTGATACGGCTCACCAAACAGCTGTTAAAGAAAGTCCTGGGTAACGCTTGTTTAGCTTTTGAAGAGTTAACATCGGTCTTATGTGACTGTGAAGCTGTTATCAATTCAAGACCCCTCACATATATTTCCGAAGATGTCTCTGATTTGATCACGTTGACTCCAAATATGTTTCTGCAGGACATCAAAGAAATAGAAGTACCCGATTTTGATGAAATAGAAAAGACGAACCTGAGAAAACGTTCAAAATACCGAAATAAAATGAGAGAAGATCTGAGAAAGCGTTTTCGCCATGAATATTCAGGACAGCTTTACTTGCGGAGAAACAATTATTATGAACTACATCATTTGAGAATTGGAGACATGGTTTTTGTAGAAACGAACCCTTCCAAACGAAATGAATGGTCCATTGGACGGATAGAGCAAATGTTTGAAGGAAAGTATGATGAAGTACAATTGGTGCAGTTGAAAACTACCATGGGCATCCTAATGAGACCTGTTCAAAAATTGTTTCCTTCCGAATTTGACCCTAAACATGAGGGAACAATTCCGATCATCGAAAACAGAAAACAAAATATAAGAAATCCTGAAGAGAAAGCAGAAGAAGTCATGACAAGATCTGGAAGGATAATCAACCCGCCTTCCCGATTTGGATATTGAATTTTCTCTACCAAGAATATGTTTCTGGGCGGGAGAATGTTGGAAATTGTTAGACGTGATGCTGGTTTACCATATCACTGTTCATTTGTTTTGTTGTTAACACTGGTAAGGTGTGATATTCGCAAAATGCTGTAATCTTGTGCAGTTCATGTGTTCTCGGCCTATACCCATCGCGTACGAGTGCTTTATCATTCTCTTCGGCACTCGTATGAAAAAGACAGTACATCGATACTGCCTCGTGCTCCAGAGGATTTCGAGTTCGATGTGGAGTATGGAACGTGCCGAATTTTTCGGAATTTTCATTTCCCACCCAATAGGCCTGATATAGTCCTCTTCGACCACTGAAGTAAGGCGATATATCGTTGAGTATCGTTGAGGAGGAAAAACGGACATAGTATCAGGATTTACTTCAGGAAGTCCGCAGGCTTCACCCAGACTATTCTGTCAAATTAGTGCTTCTGATTATAGGTGTTCTCGATGGTTCCAGACCAACGCTACTCTCGGAGCTCAATATCATACCGGCATGACGTAACGCGGCAGATATCTTGGCCGGCCGCATGCAGAAAGCCGTTATTCTTGGTTCGTTGCGTCTGCTCAGGACTATAGATTCTCGGAACCTCTTGCTATAGTCTTCACCTTGATACCTGTTTTCCTTCGAAACGACTCAAAAAATTGTTTTCCTCCTTTCAAACACTCAATAGTGAAACACCAGCCTTGAAAACTTTCTTCAATTTCCCCTTCTGAAATAGATAAGCATATCTTATCCTCCTTGCATTCCATAAGCCTTTATCATATAATTTTAGCGTTCTCAACTGTCTCTTCGTATATTTTAGTGAACCTTTTACTTTTATTACTCATTACTTTCTCGTGATCTTTCTTTCAGCCAACATCCAGTCAAAGTTTACAAACTTGTGAAAGACGTCAAGTAGATAAGCGATGAGATGCTCTCGATATACGGCGAAATTTGTGGACAATCTTACTCCAAGTAAATGGTGTGATTTCTATGAGAATAAAATAAAATTTCGTATGAATATTGACAAGATGAAACATCACCGTTCATCCTGATGCCGTTTCATTCCCAAGGGTCATTTTCTTCGAAAACCATCATAATTCTTATCTTGAATTATTCATTGAAATGTTTACCTTTTGGTTTCTCTGCCTTTTATGTTTTGAAAACAATGATATGGTATAGTATTCGTTCTCACTTTATATTATTTTAATACCGTGTGACCACTACGCCTGCTTGTAATGTAGAACTCATTTCAAGATTTCGAAATTTTCCCGCCTAATTTCGTAGTTTCAACAATTCTTAAGGAAAAGATAACTTTCACTACATAAACTCATAATATATCTTGAAAACTTCAAAAACTCCCAGAAAGTAATCTTGTTGTCGATTTTTTTTATTGTTTTCTTGTTGTCACTTGAGATGCTTTGAGAGTTCAAGACATTGTTTTCACTTGTTCACTTGCACGTATGTAAACTCTGTAGTTAGACGTTTTAATTATTGATCATTTTCATGTTCCATATGTGCAATCATTCCTGCTGATATCGCAATCCCAAGAGTTAAGTCAGAAAGTACAATGTATTGTGATTTGACAATAATTACCATCATTGAGTCTGAATTACTAAATAAATAATATAATGCTCCAACACCAATAAAAATGTTCATTTCGTGCTCAAATACTGAAAAATTCTGAATAATTTTTTATATAAGAGCAAATTATTGGATGTAGAAAAACTATTATGAATTCGAAATAACAGTAGAATGTAATTTTATAAGCATTTTCTTGAAATGACCTCCTTCCTCGTAGAATCTGAAAAGGGAAAAAAGACATACAAACTGCAAAATGAAAGATACCATTTGTTTTTCCTAATTGCCGTGGGTTGAAAATGTAATTCAGGTAACATGTACTACATATCGCACCATTTCTCGCAATGAATTGTACAAATTGTTTGGGAATTTTCATTCGAAAAGTTAAAGCAATAAAGTTCAGTGACTCACCAGCGATAATCATCATACATATCGTGAATATCCTCTCGTTGTCCGTTTCCGCCGCAACATTTCCGAACCCAACTGATGTCATACAAGTCATCGTAAAATACAAGGCTGTTACGTACATGGTTTTCCTCGAGGGTCCATTTATCAGCTCAGGTGTACTGGAATCGTTCGGCCAAACGTATGAATATGGATTTTGAGTAATGTTGGCCAACTTCCAGAGCCAACTATATTGAACGCCATTATCGGCATCGGACCGGCCAATTGAATACCATACACAGGCCAACCAGTGAGCCACCAGCATGTAAAAGCATAACAAAAGTATGAGCATCGCCGCACCGTATTCCAGATAACGATCTAATTTTCTCACCACTCTGCCTAACCGCAATAATCGGACGACCTTTAAAGCACTGAACAAGCTTCCTATACCCTGGAAAATTAATGAAAGTGTGTTATTCGGAAAGAATAACGAGGAAAATATTTGATATTCACTCAAGGATAATTATCTCTACATAGATTCGATCTTGATAATGGAAAGTTGAAAGGATATTGAAAAAAGAAGAAAAGTATTCGAATATAACTGGTCGATACTACATCAAAGAAAAATAATAGTTACCGAATGCTTGAATATAGGAATAAGCGAATATGCTTTGTTACGACTGCAGATAAGATATGAATATTGGTTGTACTATTTGTATAGATAAACGATGAATTAGTCACATATAAACATTCATGTCGTAAAAAAAAGACAATTCATGATATAAGTAACCGTGATATACCTACTTTACCGAAACTAAAATCCAACAGACAATGAAATAATACTTCATAAAACTGAACTCAACGGTCACACTTAACTCGATGAACAAATATTCTATTCAAGAATTGAAACAAGCAAGCTGGTATATTCTTTCGATAACGAAGTGAAATATTATTGTTATGTTTTTTCAAACAATAGTCATAATGTAGGTAACTATAAATTCTATTCGACCTAGAACGCGATATGAACTGGAGACTTACATACCATAGATAATTCTGGATTTGAAAGCATTCAAAGAAATTTGAGTTGAAATTTGTGTGTACCGATCAAGTCTTATGAACCTGCCTCATAATAAGTTACCAATGGCATCCAGGTCCATTCTGGCGAATCTTGAATAACTTTCAATATTGAATATTGGTTATTGAAAATAAACGAAAACTGTTATAGAAGAATATTATGATGCACCATCGAGATTTTTTAAATATCTTTTCGGTACTGGTTTTTCAATATGATATAATATTCAATTCCCGAAAATATTTCGGAAAATATTGACTATTGAAAATGTATGTGCACCATAATGGCCTTTGGTCACATTCTTGAATAATTCATAATGATCTAGTGGATATTCAAGAATCAATGGGAGCACCAGAATAGGCCTGATTGCCTTTGTTTCTACTTTGGGAACATATTTACTATGAACCATGTTCATGAATCTGTCAAAAAACTTATGTGACCTATCAATACCTCTCTACTATATTTCACGATCTCAACATTATTGATTAATGGTACTATTGAAAATTCTACTGATAGTTCAACTGGTATATAATGGAATCTATTAAATTACCAGAATGCTATGAACGGAAACTAACCCTTAAAAACAGCTCCCTTAAGCAAGGGTCTATAACAGTTTTTCCGGAATATTTTCAAACCAACAAATGTTTGATAAACCTAAGTGATGAAGATGAAGCTCACGTTTATGCATTCCATCCATTTTAGAAGTAATATATTGAAAGTAATCTTTTCGAAAAAGGTACCTATTTCCAGAAAACTCATTTATAATAAGGTATCCATTCAAATAGAGAGAATAAAATTGAATTTATTTTCCTATTATTATTCACCTGGAATTGAACGGAATTCTGCAATTCATCAAAAAATAAAAAAATACTCAAACAGGTACTTTCCAGAACTGAATGGAAATGTCATATCGCTATTCTTTGCGATCTCATCTATAAATATGAAACATTATGTTCGGAAGATTATACAGAATTGATCTTTTACTAGCAGACTATTCTTCTAATTTCAAGGTGAGGCAATAGTAGTTTTCACCAATATATTCCAAAATCCATTCATTTTCCCAGCCCCAGCATTTGTGCTTTGGCACCAATCCAACAACTTTTTATTAGGAAAATATTGTATATGAAATCAACTAGGTACTTAGATATTTTTCAGATAAAATTCAGCATCAAAAATAGTTTTTCTTACATATTCATTTGTTTCGTGAATTCATTGATACGAGTTAACTCGTGCACGATTCTGCTTTATTGATGTAAGTAGGTCGTAATCTTACATGGCCTTATTCCCTTAAAAATCTCTACTGCGGTATATTTCAATCGCGTGTTGAATTTCCCCTATCGTTTGAAGAAAATATTTATCGTATTTGCAGTAATATTTCGTCTCCTAATAAGTAATAGTAGAGGTACGTGTTGAAACTCGTAAAAATCCGTTCATTGCAGGGTTCAAAGGATGACTGATGTCACTGATGACAAAGGATTTGAAAATTTTCAGTCTCCTCTATTTGTTTGAGGAAGTACAAGTCACTCACAAAACAATTTGTTTTTTTGACTATGCAGATATGGCACAATAAGTGTTGTTTATTTTTTTCCGTTTTATTGACAGGAACAAAAATCTTTGAATAACTTTATCTTCAAAAGTCTAGAACAATTTGATTCTGAAAGAAAAAGTAATAATCTGTTCTCTCAGAACAAAAAATCTTGACTCACTCTATGTTCAATTAAATGAACCAGAAGATGACCGAAAGAGCATACAAATAACTCTGCAATCGATATTCGTCCGATGTACTACTAGAAATGTACACGTATATCTCGTAAAATGATTATATGAAATTGACCAATAGTGGGTATAAATTCATATAATAAAATTACTGATTTGGATTGAAAAAGAGTTTCATTAAACCGCAAAGTATGTGACTTTGTTATAAAAAACTCTTTCATACAAGAATATATTTAGGTATTGTACAGAAAATAATGAATATTTGTTAAAAATAGAGAAACAATCATACCTCCGATATACTTTTTTTTTGGTTAACAAATCTGAACATCTTGGCCAGTAAATAATAGACTGAAGCTCAGAAATACAGAAAACCCCATACCAGGACTATGGATTTATATATAGTTTCAAGAAGTAGCAGTGAATCTTCCTATCAGAATATTTCCCATAGGTTCAAATCATTTTCGTGGTTATGGGATTCTTTGCTTGTGTTGAATAAGAGAAGGTTACTTAATGAGAGTACTTACATCTTCATCGTGATCAAATGCGTTGAATACATCATACGGTAAACAGCTCAACAGATCAATGATGAACCAACTCTTCAAATAATTCATTCGTATAACTTTTGGATCGGAAACGACCTCTCCGCCTGGCCCAACAAAAGTCGTGTGAAAGTTCAGAACTATGTCAATAAAGAATATCACATCAACGATTGAGTCCACAACTAACAGAGACACATCTTCTGAAGTTTTATTTTTAAAGGCTACGTTGTAAGGAACCATGATGGCTGTATAAAAAGTTAAACATAGAATTATCCAATCCCATATAGCTTTAAAGGCGCAGTAGTGAAGTAAAATGTGTGGAGGGGTTTTGGGGGCTTCTTGACGATACTGAGGCATTATGTCTGCGTTCAAACTCATCATCTGATAGGTTTAATGAAATTATCCAGAGCAGCGTGGAAAAAATACAATTAGTGGGGAGTTTTATTGAATAATTTTCATATACTTGTGCCAGATGTGACTGTTTTGTTGTGTCCTTTAGATTTGGTAAATGCGAAGAGAATTGCGAAACTAATACCGATCGACTCCTTGTAACAGAACGGGCAAGCTTGGCGAATTTTGATAGACCTGTAACAGATAAATGAGATTGAATGAACTGCAAGAAATAGCTAGGTCCGATTCTGTTTCGATAGATGAATCAAATTTCGAATAATATGGGTGACTGCTTAATGTAGATGAATGATATTTGAAATCTGCAAATATTTGTTATTTCTACCCCTCTAACTATTATCGTGATTGTTAGTATCGAAAAATTACAACAACTTCGTACATTTATTTCAACCAGCCCCAGGGGGCATTGGTACATAAAATTGGTCTGATATTTGACCTCAACCCAAACCCCTTTGATAAGTGTCTAATGATTCACTTCAGCAAACACATCATTCATTTCAAGTTTTTTAAATAGGAGTCAAACATCATAAAATCAGATTTGCTTTCCATTTTTTGCTTTCACGTATGTATTCTTTTTGAATGATTTTTTTAATAGCTTAATATTAAGTACTTTTTGTCTATCGTTTTTGTTCTAACGATGTTTTTTTTCAATTCAGGACATATTTACTTTCACAAAAACGGTTTATATTGAAAGAAAGAGAGAGAAAGATTTCACCTGATGGTGTTTCAACACCAATCCTTGCGTAACAGCAGTTATCGCTGTGAGCTGTGATTTCGTAGCGTGCAGTACGTTGAAAAGTTGTATAGTGAATATTTTTATAATTTATACAATTTATACAGGATATTTTGGTACGTTATGAACTATATTAACGATTAGTCGTTTTTTCAACTATAGAGAATAATAAAATCAAATAATTGAAACATTGCTTCTGATTTTAAAAGCAACTATCATTTTTAGGTTATAAAATACCATGTCCCTTAAAATTCATTTTTTAGACTCTCATTTGGATTTCTTGCCGGAAAATCTAGGGGCAGTATCAAATGAACACGGTGAAAGGTTTCACCAAATATATAAGAAATGATTAGAAGCAATGCTTGCCGATTTTTGTTGGACGATTTATCGTGAAACACCAACAGAAAATATAAAAAGAAAGAAATGTACAAAGTGAATGCTACTAAGAAAGAGTATTTACTTTTTTGTAATGGTTTCTGATGATCTTGTATAGGCCAATCAAATTGATATATTTTGAATTATTAATTTCCAGCAGCTGGAAATAATTATATTACCTGCATTCGGCCCCAAATGCGTGTAATCAAAGTTTGCAACATCCCCGTAGTTGAGCTTAACTTTTGATAGCCAAAAAACCGTCAAATTCAGCGGAGATGCGAACCAGGCGAAGGGGCAAAAAATTACCAGCTTGGACCTCAGAATCTTTTATTGGCATTAACATGGAAAAATAGGTGTTTTTGGCCCCGAACTGTCATAACTCTTTCAACTCAACAGATAGTGTTTATAATTTTTTTTGATTTCACTTCTTTCATAGGAGTTGTAATTTCTATATTTTGATTCGGGGAATAAATATTAATTCATTAAACTTCATTTTTTCCACAAAAATACCCAAGTTCCATATTCAATAATGTGCTTACAAACTGCGAACTGAAACTAAGTTACAATCAATTTTTCATTCGATACCTCATCTGTTAACTTGTTGATCTACCATATGCGAATTATTAAAATGGTTGAGGCTTTCGCGGCCGAGGTTTGCAGTATCACTACTATGGTTCGGGTTTGAAGGTCGTCGTTTTTTTTTTAGAATTTGGAGGAAATTCCAAAAAACGGCGGCCTCCAAACCCAAACCATAGTGGTGATATATACGAATTATGTTTTGATATGACAATTTGAAACTTTGTTCAATAATGTTGAGTAAAACTGGCATAATATTGGTACCATGTCATCAAAGTATATTATATTTTGTAGTATCATCTCGATACTAACCACCAAAAATCAACTTTTTACCTATAATTCTTCATTTCCTAGCAGCAAGCACAAATTCATTGTTTCTTCATTTCATTTCCTGCGGTGAATACAGACATTATTAGGTTGTACATGCATTTTTGACCTCAACCATCATAATTGCAAAAAATAAGGCCATAAGCATTGACGAGATATATTTCAGAATCAAAACAAAGAAAATCCCTTGAATTCGTTTCCAGTTTTTTTATTTTTTTCATTGATATTGATTAGCAATATCTTTCCAGAGTGAATACTGAAAGTATCACTGAGAAAGATGCTTTCGATGAAGGATCAGGAAGTATTATCAAGTGAGAAAAACGTGAAATCTAGTGGAATGAAGATTCAATATTTTTTCCCAGTGTACTATATATGATTTATAATAATAATTTTCTTTGTACCTGACCATTTTATCCACGTATAATACAATTCAATGAAAAATATTCAACTGATCAAAGAGATGTCTATAAAAAATCGACTTCATGTTTATAAAATGATACCCAAACCATTGAAAAATTTCTTTAGCTATTTTTTTGAAGGATATTATTGCAACGTTAACTCTACCCTTGATTTGTTCACATCGTGAGACTAGTTTTTCAAAATGAGCCCTCTATTGAATATGAACTTTTTTTTTGCCATTGATAAAATTGTTTGTTATCTCACCTCCTTTTGTGTCGTCCGTTTCTATAGGTTGCTTGAGTGCTGTTATGTCCCGGAATGTTAACAGGAAAAGAACGACGAGATCCCTTTCGTTTTTTATCGGTGATATCTGGAGAAGGAGCCATAGTGGAGTTTCTATAAAGAAATTTACTAAGTATACACATTTGATAAGGACAAAATTTCAGTAAAAAGCAGAAGAGTGAGGTCACTACTGTAGATCCGCCAAGAGGGTATGCCAATACGATCTGAACTCATTCAGCTTCGCCTGGTTGAGATGATCCGTCCCCTCTCATTCCTAATATTGAAAAGTTGATGTGGGTCCTGGGTCTCTTGGCGGCTCTAGACTACTGTCTAGACTATGCGAAAGTAGCGAAGATCATAGCCTTTCGTGCACTACGAAATCATGAAGCATATCTCAGAGACAGTGAGGTGTCAAGCATAATACAAAACTGATAACTCAAAATTATTGTGTGTGAAGTACCTTCAACATGTATCACACTACGAACATGAGAAAAAGTTCAAAATTTACGAGATGGGGTGAATGTTTGGAAACAATTCAGTAAGACAAATAGAAAAATCCAATCAGGTTTGAATGTGGTTGGAAAAGTTCGTTGTTGAATGGTAGTGGTTGAACTTCCATTGCCTGGATCATATAACTTTATTGATATCAGTCGAAATAACTCATTTGGTCTAAAAATGAAAGATTAAAAATGATAGCACTGATGAATCGAAATGATTGGACTCGAAATAGAAAAATCATAAAAATAATCGAGTGATATGAAAAATGTTAAAAAAATTGGAGGTGAGTGAAATTAATACTCCACTAGATTGTTCAGATGGAGAGAGTTTGAAATGAATGAAAAAACTAAATACAAACACCTTACAAAATGTTCGTGTATGTGAATTAATGAAAAAAGTGGAACTGAAGTAGTGAAATGAAGCAGTGAAATAAAGCTGTCTAACTTGTTCTTTCCCCCAAGACTCCGGAAAGCACTTCTTGGGTTATTGCGTGTTACTGTAATGGGTTATTCCGAAAAATTAAAAAAGCAACCGAAAACAAATATCGAGGTATTGAAAGGAAATTTCAAGTTGAAAATAGGCTCTCAGTTATAATTGCTGGTCGACTATTGCGGATACTTTTCATATTTTGATTCATGATTTTTATTGAATTATTTTTCATTTCTTTGTTCAATTCTAGATGATGATCAAACTTTTTCAATTTTCATTCGATTCGTCTGTTTTTGAATAATCAACAAAAATAATTTTCAAATAATTTTACTAACTTAATATTTTTCAGTTCCAGTTTCACCATGCAAGTTATTTTCATTTCGACATCTTATTTATTTTTCGACCCAATAAGATCTTTCGACAGGTTACAATATAGTGGAATAATAGGCATAATGAGAGAATTACTCAAAACGTAACATTGTCACCTACAGTGAGTTGTGAATTATATAGACTAACGTGTTTGCTATAGCAATATTGGTAGTTTGAGTTTAAAGTTCCTGCTTGAGGAAGCCATTGTATAGCGAAACACGTGTCGCGGTTTAGAAAATCCCAATATGTGAAAATCTTACAGGAAAGTAATGATTAATTGTTTTCATTCCACGTTTTCTGAATAAAGTTTGAGTTATTCTATACTAATACTATAATACTGGGTGACCCCTATGCATTTCATTGAATTCCACTTCATCTGTTTTCCGGTTACCATTCAGAATGTTTTTTGGGAACTGTAGTAGATTCAATCGCCATTTCATAATAGAAAATATTTACATCTTCATGACGTAAAATGAAATATAACCAGGCTTGAAAATATTCAAACTATTTTTCGAAGTGAAATTCAAATAATTAAATGAATTTGAGCCGTTCAAACGCGAACATTTCCCATGTGTTTGCTCTGAGCGTTCCACTATCAATTACTAGATTATGGAAGAAGCTGAAAAAACTTTTTACTCGAGTATTGTATGGTATCGACGTGCGAAAACACTTCATATTGCTGTGCAGATCGTTTGGACGTCAGTGTGCTGAATTTATATACAGCTCAGTGTAAATTAGCCAGAAGTAAGTTTTGCATTAAATACTTAGCAGTGCGAAATTCGGTTCAACACTAACCTAACCTAGCTTAAAACCATATCGGAATATAGATTTATAATGCAGTATGAATTTATGAATACCAATCTATATAATGGAAACAAATACATCATATTACATAATGTTCACATCGCAGCTTTCACTCATTTGATATCTCCGTATGTAATATTTGATGCGGAATATGCTGTTACTACAAATCTAGATTCACTAGAAATCGACACAGGAATGCAAGTTTGGAATATTGTACCACACACACACACAGTATGAATTTCCATGCCAATAAATCCACTGTGTCGTTTAATGTCACATTTGCTTTCGACCAATGCTGACGAGTTTTGTGAGTTCGAATTTCCCTCTCTGGTTCCTTGATTTGAATATGATATTTCATGGGTTTGAATAATAACTAAATGAAAAAAATAACTTTTAATTATAACATGACGTTAAGATTCGAGAAAAATATATTTTGGGCACATCTGAATTTTATGTATATTACCTATTATTCACCGCTTTCAGAAATAATCAAGTTCGCTTTCTTACTTCTTTCAGGCTAAAAATTACATTTTCGACGAATCACTACACACCCATGCCAATCTTTTACCAAATATTGGCAGATCCAATAATAACTATTCAAATGTTGGAACATCATTATTTCCGATGGAAAAGTTTCAATGGGGAAATATAATGTTTCTTCCTTTTTCATTTTCGGAGGTTCAACTCACATAACCACTTTTTTATTCTCAAAATCGTGTTACTGGAGCTAGAAAGAATTGATTTAGGCGTAAAAAAACAACAAAGATCAACATTGTTCTAGGGTGGCCCTTGTTGAATTGGTTCAGACTTTCATTGTTTATATTCTTCGGCTTCATTGAAACCCACAAAAAAGCCAATAGGAGAAGAGGAATTTGAGGAGTGTGCTGAATGAATTGGGAAGTATTGAAATGGGCAATGAATTTTTCGAAACAAATAGAAAACACAGGAGAAGTTCAGTGTATACACACTTACAAGTAACAAATTAATGAGACATTAGCGGTAGGTATACCGCCCGAAAAGTCCATTTTCCAATACAAATTTGTCTTCATACCGTTAATAATTCATTAAACAAATATAAAAATGAAATATTTCAGAAAAAAAAAACCCTAAAAAAAGGAAAAAATCTAGTGAGGAATGATAAGGAAATAAATATCGAAAAATAACGTAATTCACAACGTTTCGACTACTTGTGTCTACACAAACGGTTACTTCTTGTTATTTTCCAGTCGTTTCATTATTTGTGATTACTTTGTTAATGCTGTTCCAGCTTTTTTCATTTTAGATTTGCATCAAGTATTCACCGATTCCATCATTCACTTTAATTGAATTTTTCTGATTACCTGAATTCCTATTCGAGTTTTCATTTCCTGGATAATCCACTGGATCATTTCATTACTACAAAAATTTCTCAAATAGCGTTATTAATGGTAATTTTATAGTAAGCTGCTACCAAAGCATGGTCATTGGCGGACCGGTCAACCATGAAACGTGATAGTCTTTTCTTCACAAGACAGAGAAAAATTACTGAAAAATCTCTGCCCCATTCGTTCCAATACAACACTTCTCTGTTGTACTTACGTCAAGTCACTTTGATTATATATTATTTATTCGATATGGTTTCATAGGATTCAATATGGTTACTAATAGACAATAGAAGTGCAAACAGGTAGGTATGATAAAATGACAAGAACATAATTCCCAAGTGAAAAGATGATTCTGAAATTTTTTCAATGGATCTGTTGAAAGTTTGAAGCTCATTGTTTCATTATCCTGTCCACATTTTAGATATTCTTGATCAAAATGTGTATTCATTCGATCGAAAGCAATTACAAAAATGGAAAATTTCAGTTCATATTTCGAGGGTTGAATATACAGTTGTTGTGAACCGGATGGACTCCCAAGCTGGAGTCAATTTTTTATTCTGGAAGATAGAATCGTAATGGGTTTTATTGATGGGATACTGTCCATATGTTCTTCATAATGACTCTAACTTGGGAATCGAAGCGTCGAACCAAAATATCCCGCACAAGTATTATGTAATACCGAAAAACTTTTTCCATAGTTTGATCTACCCACTAATTAATTCGCGATTATGTAATTGAAATAATTCAAATATCAGAAGCATTGAAACAATAAGTGATTCATGAGTGAAGAAACTTTTTGGAAAATGTTTCTGCTCAGTGAATCGAAGAGTCACAAAAGAGTATGCAAAATTATTCTTTCGAATGCCAATTCAGTTGACGAAATGTATGTCGAGAGCAATTGTTTTTGGTTTGGATGAGCTGAAATTTCTCTGAGTGAACAGCAAAGGAAGTCAACCAAGTTGTCCTGATAATCGTCCTCCGTTCATAAAGATTTCAGAAGTATCGTATGGGTTGAAGTCGAAATTTTGAGGGCAGGACTCAAAAAAAAAGAACAAATATGGATTCTGCATGCGAAGGCTCAGATACTTGACAAGTACTTTTGGTTTCAGGATTAGCGATAGCTGAAAATGGAGATAAAGCAACTCATATCGTAGAAATTGTTCATCGGAATTGACTGCACCTTTATGAAACATAATAAAAAAAGGAGTGAATTTATATGGGATAGAGAACACCATCATGCCTCTTCATAAACTAAACGGTTTTGAGATCTCTGATAGTTTGTTGCCAATTAATCAATCGCAAGTAATGAATATGTAGAAGACGTATCACTGTAAAATGACAAATCAGTTGCATATTCTTCGAAAGCTTCGAATTATTTGGAATAAAATCATGAAATAATCGAAGAAGAAGCTTTGGCCATTCGGACATATTGCGAAAAGCTTCATTCATATATTTATGGTAACAGTACACATTATTGAGTAACCAAAAACCTCCTAAAACAATTTTCAAGCAACCACTGATCTCCGCACCACCTCGCCTTTGACCAATTATATTAAATGTTTCACAATAATTCTGTAGTAATTCATTACAGAAGTTGTGGAGAGTAGAAAATGAAAAAGTGATGTTCAAGTCTAGGACGATGAAGATCTGAAAATTCAACTGATATTCAATAAATAATAAGAGGATGAAGTGAATGAACTGAGAAGTTTTCAACAAGAGATTACAAAATTACTGGGCTTTCAGATAACAACTTCCATTGAATTGATTTCCGATGGGCACAAAGTAGTCATTCGAAAGAGTTGTACTCTTTTCGACTTGAGAAATTGTTGAATTAGACTTTGATCAGAAATAACTATTCTAGCAAGAAATGTCTACTGACATTGAAGAATTCCTTATGACTGTTTTTTTGCCAGTCTGAGCAGAATTCAAAGCCTTGAGGAACTTTGTGAAATCGGAAGATATTCCTGATTCCAAAATAATGATAATAGGATGGAAAGTGTCAATAGATATACATGTTTTAATATAGAAAAAGGGGGGGGGGATGATGAGCAGCACACAGAAAACCAAATTGGAGTACGAAAGGCAGACTGAGAAGAGCAATCAATATAAAGTAGAAATATACACAAGCCGACAAAATATATTGAGGAATTCTGGTTGTTTTCTTTCAGTTTTTTATATATATTTAATGTTACCTTGATATTCGATTCGATAATGAGGAATTCGGAGTGATACAATAATCAACAGTGTTCTTATTGTACTTACATGTCAGACGTTGATGAATAAAAGTAGTTTGTATACTTCATTCATTCATCTCATCACATAGTTTCTATAAAAATCAACCGGAGTTTGCATGGTAGTTCATATCGTAAATTAAAATCTGTTAATCAATAGTATATAGAGAATAGTTTTTCAAAGAGATGTTGTCAACATGTTCGTATGGAAAGCAATATATTTAGTTTGAGAAAAACAACTTTGATACGTTACTCTTTCAGACAGTACCCCTATATTGGCAAATCGTTTCAAAAAGGCTACATATGTTGATACGGAAACTATTATACGATTTTTTTTTTGATAGTTTCATTCTTTTATCTCAAAGTTCTAATGGAAAAAACTATGAATAATTTTTGATACTTTTCCAATAATGTATGTTCCTTTCAAATAATTCCGAAACATGCAGCTATCGATAATAATCGTGATTGCTGTAATACTAAGACTATAACAGAACTTTTTAATATTACAAGACATTTGCTTCAAAACAAAATTCTTGAGGAACTTCTTGAATCCTTTCGAGTGTATGACAGATCATATTAATGGCCTCATAATGAATCGTGACTATCTCAACTCTACTTTTTGACGCATCTCGTACACTCCAGAAGTAGACTGCTATTCAGAACCATTAACGGAAGATACATATACACACAATTACAATAATGATCTTGGAATATGGTGTGAATCGAAAAACAATTCGTGTTCTCAGGAGGGAATTCCCTATGGCCAACGTTCCCCGATTCTCAATAGACAGCTGCTATTATGCAGAGCAGAAACTAGCAGCATTGAATATTTTTTAGTCCGAGTCAAATAAGAAGCTGATCTAATGACTATTTTTGAGCGGTTCAAATGAATGCTCACGTACAAGAAGGCTCTCTCTCTCTTCATCTCCTTCCTCTTTCTTTTTCTCTCTCTCTTTCTCTCTATCTCTCTCATAAAATAATTATGTGAACATGAATAATCATTTTTTATTGCATATGAAATTCATTTTGGGATATTCATATAACTATATATTATTTTGTTATGAATACTGCTATCACATGAGTTCATGGAAATCCGATGTTCGACGTGTAAGTATTTTTGTGAAAGTGGAGAATATAAAAATGTGCGAGACGATGCCAATATAATAAATAATATCATTTTTGTTTGTATCTTTGAGATTTCAGATCAGATCCATTAATCTTGGAGTGCCGCAAGCAGTTATTTTTAGAGTCCACAAACTAATGGACAACTCCCTTCCAAAAAAAGACGCACTATCCTTCCATACGCTGCGCGCATCGTACATGGGTCAAGTGTTTCGTCAGGCTATAGAGCCGATGCAAGAGTTTCCATCGCCTGGAGATTGGGGCTGAAAACGAAGCTCGCATGGTGGGAGATGGAAAGTCAACTATCGCATTTTACCAGTCGCTGCAAAGTAGTGCATTTCTACCACTGGCTGCAAGTGCGCTACTGAGTGTCGCAGCGACTGTGGGCGCTTGTGGGAACAGGTGCAAACGTAAGTATCCAAATGAAATACTCTCGAACTTTATTCATGAACTCATGTAATAGCAGTATTCGTAACACAACATTATGATAGATATAAATGATAAATATATAAAGGTAACAGGTTGATTGGTGAGCTTCGTTGATTTGAATTTATAAAAGAAAGAGAGAGAGAGAGAGAGAGAGAGAGAGAGAGAGAGAGAGAGAGAGAGAGAGAGAAAGAGCCAGCTCTTGTTAGTGAGCATTTCAGGCAACCATACCATGGCGCAATATGGCCGCAAAAAGGCCGGTGCCGCTACGACTCTCCGTTTCTGAACTCTGGCTATTTTACTGACACATCGTGCGCCCCTGATATGCGAAGGGGAATGCTCCACGTGCTGAGCAAGCTGCTAGACACGGCAGGGCAAATGAAACCAAACTGGAATTCTTTGAATTTGAAATAATTTTTTGACGAGAGGTCCCCCTTGACCCCAAGAAGGCTCTTGGGGCCCCGACGACCCTCGGAAAGATTCAACTTTGAGTAGATGATTGATTTTCGCCATTTCAAAACGAACCGCTTTTGTATTGTGAGGGGCACTCAGTTCGAAAAACATTGTATTCGCAAATACAGCCGATTGCAACTGAATGCACCTATAGTGGGAGCTGTCTAACATTGGATTTTTGATATTTTGGAATCGTTCTAGGATAATTCGAGGTGGCTGGTTGAATTTTTTTTGACAGATTTCGTCGAGTTTTGTTGAAAAACATTTCGAATGAGAAAAGAACGAGAATGATTGATGAACCTGTGTTTGATGAAGATTCGTTATTAAGTGGAGTGTGAAGAATCTCACTCAACTTGCCTACTGTAAGGATTTTTCCAAACAGAAAGGGTAGGTTGCGGCTTCTCTGCTCATCTAAAGTTTCTAATGAAAGGAAGTGGTAATGCACTTGACAACTGGATTTGCAGAATGATTTTTTTCACGATTCTTGATAGTCAGCTTTGTAGTAGATTTGAATCACATCTTCGAACTTGAACCTCAAGCGAATCCCTCTGTTCTCTCTATAATAGGTCTTCGGGATCTGGAAATGAGGCAAATCGGATGCTAGACAATATCGATTCATGAAATATCAAAGCAGTCCAAGCATCTTGTTGGGCGGGGCAGTGAAATCCACTGAATGATACGAGCAACAACGTTCAAGACACGTGAAGAGGACAGTTCCCATTTGAATCAATTTACTCGAATTGGGTCTTTTCGAAGCAAAACAGATTCATCAAATTACCTTTTGAACATTCAGGCCAGTCTCAAACCACCTACACAGTGAGTTTCGACTGGCATGTGCCAGAAAACAACTACTCCCCTGGCTAATACCACGAAGGGTATTGCTCTATATCCGACCGGTGCCACTGCAGGTTTCCTCCCACAAAAAAATCCTACATTTGCTTTTGGCGATACAAATGACGAAATTGATTTGCAATTATTGAAATTATTGGGATGGGTATACTTGCTGACCAGTTTCGGCTATTTGGTCACTCGTTAGTACAATGTAGTGCCATTATCAAAATAAAGTCGATGACTTCCCGTAATTCCCAAAAATCAAACACCTTTCCTAGTATCACGCATCGACCAAAGCTGGTGAGGACAACACGAAGTCATTGCGCCATCTACCTATGGACGAGGTATCTCAAAAGCAACCGAATTCGCCCATTCCTCCTGCGAGGAGAGTGCAAAATCATTCGACATAGTCGATGAGCATACTTGAAGACTGACGTTAAATCAAATCATCTTTTGAACAATTCCTTCAGGCCAGTCTCAAACTTCATACACAATAGGTTCTGGCTGGCAAAACCTATTCTGTAGGTAGTTTGAGAATGGCCTGAACGAATTTTCCAAAAGAGGATTTTATTTTATTGATACCCACAAACCAACAAATTTGATCTCTTTAGAAGATGTATTCACAAATTAGAAATTGAACCGAAATATGTTCAACAATAATTAATGTATGAAATAAAAAAGACACTTCGGAGATACATATATAACTGCTTATACCTACTGATAATATACTCAATACACTTTGGGGACGTTTTTCACCGTATAAGCTGTATAAGTTGTATAAGTTGTATAAAGTGTTTACATTATACGAGTCCTCAAACCGTAGGATTGATAAACCTATATATATATATATATATATACATATATATATATATATATACTGGAACACTCCGTACATAGAAAATGACCTTGTGGAGACATATGATTATTGTGATACAACCATACGACAGTTTGCCAATATCAAGTTACGCGAAATAATAATAAAACAAGTTTTGTTCATGTTATGTAACTTATATATTCATTTTTTTGAAGAATAAATGGCCATAGATTATCAAACAAGTGGTGGATCCAAAAACCCCCTTTGGCCAGTGAATCGCCTGCGCACAGGGCCCGAAATTATCGTAAACCGGCACTGACACTTAGTGTACATGAGATGACTTGTAGTCGTCACAATTACAGTTATTACAGTCAACTGTAGTTTGTCCTTGTCATCTTCTAGCCACCATCCAAATTGCTACCTACTGAGTCGCCATCTTCGAGCCAAAGGCTGAACTAATATCATGCTAGATTTTGATACATTCATCGTTGACGCTGAGGAGATTCAGTAAAATCATGCATTTTTTCACATTCTTCCGGGTTTCTTCCGAATGGTTGCATTTTGAAAGTTGATATTCAGGCAGGGTATAGTCCAATATAGTAGGAAGGACATTTTAAAATATTATCACAATCTGTGACAAAAAAATTTCATTGTTTACATTTTTTGATCGTCAACAGCTTTCTTCAACAAACGAATTTCAAATCCAAAATGGTGTTAGTACCTTAATCCAACTTTCGTCTTTACGAAAATATCATAATTTTTGCTATCGGACTTACCGTTCGGCAGAAACCCGTTCAGCAATAGAGGTATGTTTACGGCATTTTGTGAATCCCCCCTCTTAAAAATCGCATTCCTAGTCAACAAACCGAAGTGTTCAAATGAGAAGCGTTGTCTGTTCACCAATTTGAGATCACACAAGGATAATAAGTTTTTGTGGTGGTATCATGAGTTCATGGATCTATAAAACATCACGAATTACGAGCCTTGTTCAGTGAAAAATCTCAGCAAATATCTTGAACCTTCCCACTTTGAGGCCACATTCCACCAACGGTAAGATAATAGCAAATCGAAGTTTCTAGAGCGCGAATAAGCCCTGTTTCATTTTCAGGCCTCTTTTTCGCCTCATCAATTCGATTAATTATATTGACTACTACCTATAATCATCAGTCGATATACCAAAGTAGAAGATTAGCACCGACCGGCACTTTGGATCCTTTCATTTCCAACTACCTACAGTACTTTTTGATCACTCTGTCGTGGAACCCATCAATAGTCATCCTCGAAAAAATTGGACGAAGTCTATGTAACCGGCGGCCCTCGAAAAAAAATTCCAGATAAGCTATATAAATATTTTTTTGACATATATATTTTTCTATTGTGCTTCAACGATTATTTCGTGGAGATACTGCGGTTTTTATCATTCGTTTTTATTCAGTTTCTGTTTTACCGAAACTCATATTGGGAAATATCCGGATTTTATTATTACTCCAAAGGTGTGAAGCAAAGGTATACGTATACGATTGCATCTTTCTACATGAAGGATATCCTGAACTATATTTTTTTGAGATTGAACATAATTTATGATATATGTACTTTTACGATGTTCTTCCTAATAAATGTTTAGTGTGTGTACCGAAATCTGTTGCATATTATTTTTTTATATATTCTCTTTTCCACGTCATCATTGATCCTTATAGTTATATTTATCAGTTACGTAATTATATATGTACATTCTCTTTTGTTAACTCAACTGATTGGCGCCCAGAGAGGTTTATTACTTCCGTATTTTTCATTTAACTCACGACCCATAGCTCCCTCGTGAAAACTGAGTAACCGTTTGCAACTGTGTAGCCTTGATTATTTCCATATTTCTTTATTTTTCGAAAATTAAGGTTATACAAATTTGACGCCGCAGCGTGGGGCCAAAAAAAAAAACTCTTGATTGATATCGATACCTCTCGAATTTTTTAATGCAACAGATTTCAGGACACATTTTAGAAATATTTGCGAAAATTCTCCTAGCGACCATTGGTGAAAAAGTTTCCGTATCTATTCCCCATACTTTTTATTGTGTGTTAGAGTTTTTTTATGAAATTCTTTCGAGCTGATTTCCGTCGAAGTGAAATATATTGATGAAATTTGATGAAGGTTCCTGGATATTGATAATATCCATACAGGGTGAATCATAGCTGAAAATAGATATTATTTTTTGTCATATAGTTTGTGCTATAATTCTTAACCGTGTTTGTCATATTCTTTCGAGCAGAATGGAACTTCATAATATGAAACCCATTAATTTATTGGCAGACGAACTGAATTATGAGTTGAGAATAAGAGGTATAGTTTCCGTAAGAAAAGATCCTAGTACGAAGCGTAAAATGTTACAAAGGCGTTTGGATACTGAGTTTGGTAGAGATGTGGAGTTAAGTGACCCTGAATACGACTTTGAAAATGAAATGGTTGTAATTAATAATACTTTTATACAGTTGAAATCTCTCATCGATGAATTTAGTGGTCCTGAAAATGATTCAGGGTTTCAAAGAATTAGATCTAGACTAATTTATATCACGAATAGAGTCAAACGAATTAAAATTCCGGACACAGATCCTGACAAAACTTGTGAAATTTTCAAAGAAGAAAGCTTAGCAACTTGTTTGGAATTATAAACTTTGTTATATGATAGTATAATTAACGATCAACCTTTACCAATAGTTTTTCCGAGCACAAGTTCAACTAATAATAATAATGTTACGAATTCAACTAGGCTATCACAGCTTCCTCCATTACAACCGCTACCAAAATCAATTCCTGTGTATAAATGGAATATTACCAAATTTAACGGTGATACCAAAACTTTAATTTCATTTTTGAATAAAGTAGAAGAATTATCAAGGGCCAGAAATGTTTCAAAAGATGAACTGTTAGTTTCTGCTGCTGATCTTTTCACTGATAAGGCGTATATATGGTATAAATCAGTTGAAACGACTATACGAAATTGGGATCATTTAGTTAGTCAATTGAAAACTTATTTCTTGCCTATGAATTTTGATGATCATATTTGGGATGATATTAGAGCACGAACTCAGGGTAAAAATGAACCAATTTATATTTACATAGCTGTTATGCAAACATATTTTAGTAATTTACAAAAACCAGTCCATGATAATATTAAATTGAAATATATCAGAAAGGGTCTATTGCCTATTTACAATGAAAGGTTAGCTGTTATGCCTGCGTCTATAGAAAATATCGACACTCTCTTGCAGTGGTGTAGAAAGATTGACGAATCTTTACAATATGCAAATGAGTACCGTTCACCTCCTAAAACTTCAAGTTTATGTCCAGAACTTGTCTATATTAGCAGCAATGAACCCTCAACTTCGAATTCAACAGTTTTAATAAATTCTATTTCGTTTTCTCCTGGGGAAAATGCTACTAAGAATAAAAAATCATATAACGACAAAAAGTTCAGAAGGAATAATTCTAATAGGGTAAGTCCATTACTTGATACTGCAACAAATTCTCCTTGTTGGAACTGTCATTTGCTTAATCATAGCTACAGACACTGTACTGCCCCCAAAAACAAATTCTGTTTCAAATGTGGCAAAGCAGGCGAGACCATAAAAACTTGTAGTTGTCAAAAAAACTAGCTAGGTCGACATTCGAAAATGGCCGTCCAGTGTCGACAAAGCCTGGAACTGATCATAAATATTCTGTCAGAAATAAAATCCATTTCCAAAACGACAGAAATAGCAAACAGTTTTTAACGGAGTATAGGTATAGCCACGAAAATGCTCATAAAAATTTATTTTTTGATTATCACAAAGAAAATAACTGGGAGGAATGGAAGAGTTTTGTAGCAAATTTTTATAAATCTTATGGTAAATCTTCTCCTCAGATTTCTCCGCTGATACTTGAAAAACCGTTTGATGATAGGCCATACATAGAAATAGAAATTTTTGGAAAATCTCTTGTTGTTCTTTTAGACTCTGGGGCTTCGAAATCAGTTATAGGAAATAAAGCTAACTATTTGTTGGAAGAATTCAATTTAATTCCAGATGAAACTTGCGAGAAGTCTGTTCATACTGCTGATGGATCTCCGCATGTTGTGAGTGGTTCAGTTGATTTGCCCATATGTGCAGGAAATGTTTGTAAAATAATAAACGTTTTGGTAGTTCCATCGCTAAATCAATTTCTCATATTGGGAAGTGACTTTTGCAAAAGATTCGCAATTGAAATTA
The DNA here is from genome assembly GCA_032362365.1 of Zygogramma bicolorata. Taxonomy (NCBI): domain Eukaryota; kingdom Metazoa; phylum Arthropoda; class Insecta; order Coleoptera; family Chrysomelidae; genus Zygogramma; species Zygogramma bicolorata. The sequence goes on from JAVJAQ010002871.1 coordinate 40,110, forward strand.
GTTTTCGGAATAATGTTTGGAATGTTCATAGTGGTGTTAACGATTTTGATTTTAAATCAACAGATATTCCTCAAAGTTTAGAAGAAGTAAAATTATATAGTATTAAATATCTGAATGATTCAGATATAAGTAAAATGAAATGTGTTATCGACTCTTTTGAAGATAGTTCCTTTTCCCCCCCCCCCCCCCCCCCCCCCCCCCCCCCCCCCCCCCCCCCCCCCCCCCCCCCCCCCCCCCCCCCCCCCCCCCCCCCCCCCCCCCCCCCCCCCCCCCCCCCCCCCCCCCCCCCCCCCCCCCCCCCCCCCCCCCCCCCCCCCGCCGCCCCCCCCCCCCCCCCCCCCCCCCCCCCCCCCCCCCCCCCCCCCCCCCCCCCCCCCCCCCCCCCCCCCCCCCCCCCCCCCCCCCCCCCCCCCCCCCCCCCCCCCCCCATCAGTTCAGATGAAAAATTAGGTTGCACAAATAAAATGATTTTTGAAATTGATACTGGAGATGCAAAACCAACTCGTGTCAGGCAATATCCACTATCACTATATATGATGAGTATATTGAATAAAGAACTAGATGAGATGCTATCTCTCGGAATTGTAGAACCTTCACGTTCAGCCTGGAACTCACCTGTTCTTTTGGTGAAAAAGAAATCAGGCGAACACCGCGTTTGCTTCGATGGTAGACGTTTAAATTCTGTAACAAAACATGATGCTTATCCTCTCCCTCGAGTTGATAGAATTTTGAGTATGCTTAGAAATGCACGGTTCATTTCAAGCCTTGATCTCCGAAAAGCGTTTTGGCAAATTCCTCTCGATGAAAGAAGTAAGGAAAAGACCGCTTTTTCAATACCTGGTAGGGGATTATTCTGTTTTAATCGTGTCCCTTTCGGCCTTAGGAATAGTGCCCAATGTCAACAAAGACTCATGGATGCAGTTTTCGGACCAGAATTAGAACCAAACGTTTTTTGTTACCTAGATGATATAATAATTGTAACTTCCACCTTTGACGAACATCTGAATATTCTCAAAGAAGTTCAACATAGATTGAAAGAGGCAAACTTAACACTTAATTTGAGTAAATGCGAGTTCTTCAAATCATCTTTAAAATATTTGGGTTTTGTAGTGGATTCAGATGGTTTGAAAACCGATCCTGATAAAGTATCATGCATGGTGAATTATCCCAGACCTACCAATACTACTGAAGTAAAGAGATTCATTGGTATGGCATCGTGGTATAGAAAATTTATCTGTCACTTTTCAACATTAGTTTCGCCTTTAAATGATCTCATAAAGGGAAAGAAAAAGGGACAACGAATCATTTGGACTCATGATGCCGAAATGTCATTTGTCAAACTCAAACAAATTCTGATTTCTACACCTATTCTGCGAAGCCCTGATTTTTCTTAACCGTTTGAAATTCAATGTGACGCTTCTAATACTGGTTTAGGTAGCGTTCTTACTCAAAGTATTGATGGTGAAGAATATATAATTGCTTTTGCTAGTAGATCTCTTTCTAGAACAGAACGTAATTACACAGTAACTGAACGTGAATGTTTAGCAGTAATTTTCGGTATTGATAAATTCCGTCCTTATATAGAAGGAACGCATTTGGTCATTTATACTGATCACTGGTCACTGTTGTGGCTCAATAATATGAAGGAGCCAATTGGAAAACTTGCGAGATGGGCCGTTAAATTGCAACAATTTTCATATGAATTGAAACATAGAAAGGGTTGTCTTAACGTTGTCCCTGACGCTCTTTCAAGAATTCCTGACGAAGACGTTACATCTCCTCCGGAAATTTCATTTTTAGATTTATCACATGTTGTTTTGGATAAATTTTACCTTCGAATAAAAAAAAATATAACACAATATCCAGACGATTATCCTGATTGGAAAATAATAGATGAAAAAGTATATAAGTATATTCCATCACGCATCTCAGTCAAATCTAATCTTTCTGAATTCAAGCTATTGGTTCCTAAATCACTAAGAAATGAAATTATTAGAGAATGTCACGATTTACCAACCTCTGGTCATTTTGGATTTTTTAAAACCCTTTCGCGTGTTAAAGAAAGTTACTACTGGCCAAAGATGAGGCGCGATATTTTAAAATATGTAAAGCTTTGTAAAGTTTGCGCATCCCAAAAAATTTCTTCAGCCGGAAGAATAGGTTTAATGGGTGCAGAGAAAAAGGTGAATTTTCCCTTTCAAATTATTGCGGTGGATATCATAGGACCTCTACCTCGAAGTTCCCGCGGATTTTCCCACCTATTGGTTGTTGGAGACTGGTTTACGAAATATACTTTCATTTTTCCACTGCGTAAACCGGACGCATCAAATATCGTGAAGTTGATTGAAAAAGAAGTTTTTCTCACTTTTGGTGTCCCTCAGATAGTAATGTGTGACAATGGTTCTCAATTTGTTGGTAAAACTTTCAAAAAGCTGATTGATAAATATAAAGTTCAAAAAATTTGGCTGAACGCCAGGTATCACCCACAAGTGAACTTTGTTGAACGATCAAATAAAACTATTGAAACTACCATTCGTTGTTATATAAACGAGCATAAAGACTGGGACAAACATTTGAACGAAATAAATTTCGCAATCAATTCAGCAGTTCACGAAGTAACAGGCTACTCCCCATCCTTTCTCGTTTTCGGTCGAAATGTTCCAATTACTGGATGGTACTATGGTGAAATTCAATCTACTAAAGATATATTCCTTCTTCCAGGAGACAGAGATCAGTATCTATCTGATATCAGAAATCTCTCTGAAATTTACGAAGATGTTCGTAATAAACTTCATAAATCATATCAAAGAAATTCTAAGAGTTATAATTTGCGGAAACGCGATATTTCTTTCAATGTAGGCGACAAGGTATGGCGTCGTAACAAAGTCTTGTCTGACGCATCAAAGAAGTTCACTTCTAAGTTGGCGCAAAAATATATTTTGTGCAAAATTGTAAAAAAGGTCTTCCGATTGGTATATGGGTTAGAAACTTTAGATAACCATTATGTCGGGGAATGGCATGTCAAAGACTTGAAGCCATATTATGGTTCCAATTCCGACATTTCAGTAGGATCTGGTTGATCCAAATGTAAATAAAATGTTCTTTCATTGTAAAAGTTTTTTTATTGGCTATATAGCATAAGTTGTAGATTAGGTTGAGTTTTAAGGTTTTAGGTAGTATCTCGATTATAAGAGACTAGAATAAAATTATTCATGGTAAAATTGTTAATTATGGTGGTCACCTCAAAATTAAGTACTTTTCTCGAATATGACTCTCCTCTGAAAATTACTTTTAAAAATAAAATGAATAAATAAATTATGTCCCCTTGAACTCCAACTAGGCGTGTGGTACGCGAAGATACCAAAATAGTCCATAACAAATATAAACAATGAACTACCATGTTTATTTCACAATCATATTTTCATGTTCAATTTTGAAAAATGACATACCATGCTCATTTTTTTTCCTTCGAAGGGGGTGGTGTAGCATTTTAAATGCTACATCACGGAACAAACGATACGTTTTACCTAATACTATTTCGAAAGTGATCACACTGTATAGAAGAATCAAAAACCTGAAAATTCTTACTTTCCATTGAGAAAAAATCTAACAAACCAATATTCAGAGTATTCACTTTCACATCCAGGAAATATCAAAATGTTTGGAGACGAAATAAAGTGCGTTCGATGGTATTCTCCTTATTTCGCAATAAAATCAATTTCTAGTGATTTTTCAATATTAACCATAGCTTATACTGTCAGTATGGAAACTCTCAAAATATAAATTTTTATGAATATGAAAAACAATATAGCAGATATCATTCAACATTTTGAACACCTCTGTTCGTCATGTCTTGAAAACTTTTTACCCAATGGGTGCTGCCCTCAGTGATATTTCCGTAACGTGGCGGTCTTTGATGTTCGTTTTAAAATCGCATTCCTAGTCAACAAACCGAAGTGTTCAAATGAGAAGCGTTGTCTGTTCACCAATTTGAGATCACACAAGGATAATAAGTTTTTGTGGTGGTATCATGAGTTCATGGATCTATAAAACATCACGAATTACGAGCCTTGTTCAGTGAAAAATCTCAGCAAATATCTTGAACCTTCCCACTTTGAGGCCACATTCCACCAACGGTAAGATAATAGCAAATCGAAGTTTCTAGAGCGCGAATAAGCCCTGTTTCATTTTCAGGCCTCTTTTTCGCCTCATCAATTCGATTAATTATATTGACTACTACCTACAATCATCAGTCGATATACCAAAGTAGAAGATTAGCACCGACCGGCACTTTGGATCCTTTTATTTCCAACTACCTACAGTACTTTTTGATCACTCTGTCGTGGAACCCATCAATAGTCATCCTCGAAAAAATTGGACGAAGTCTATGTAACCGGCGGCCCTCGAAGAAAAATTCCAGATAAGCTATATAAATATTTTTTTGACATATATATTTTTCTATTGTGCTTCAACGATTATTTCGTGGAGATACTGCGGTTTTTATCATTCGTTTTTATTCAGTTTCTGTTTTACCGAAACTCATATTGGGAAATATCCGGATTTTATTATTACTCCAAAGGTGTGAAGCAAAGGTATACGTATACGATTGCATCTTTCTACATGAAGGATATCCTGAACTATATTTTTTTGAGATTGAACATAATTTATGATATATGTACTTTTACGATGTTCTTCCTAATAAATGTTTAGTGTGTGTACCGAAATCTGTTGCATATTATTTTTTTATATATTCTCTTTTCCACGTCATCATTGATCCTTATAGTTATATTTATCAGTTACGTAATTATATATGTACATTCTCTTTTGTTAACTCAACTGATTGGCGCCCAGAGAGGTTTATTACTTCCGTATTTTTCATCTAACTCACGACCCATAGCTCCCTCGTAAAAACTGAGTAACCGTTTGCAACTGTGTAGCCTTGATTATTTCCATATTTCTTTATTTTTCGAAAATTAAGGTTATAACCTACAAAACAGGTAATCACCATTGAAAATTACAACACTCAACAAATTAATGGTACCGCACCACAGGTTATGTATCTGACCAAAAGCAACAAATTGAAATGCCAGGTTTTTTCGAAATCACACAAAAACCGCTCAGCTATTCCGGATCGAATGTTTCATTTACGGGCATAGTGAGACATCTGTTAGTGGGGAGATAAAATATAATAAAATATAACTGAGGAGGATGGAACCTATTATTTCATCACAACCGCCCCCCATCTAATTTTTCGGCACTTGTTCGAAAAATTATATGCCTCATGGTGGGAAATAATGTCTCAAGTGACTAATGTGAAACATGCTCATTCGCTACACGGCAATGGTACGTAGCGGTTAGCTAGAGGTTGTGCTCCTAGTAAATCGTATTTTAACTGTTCCAAAACAGCTGCGGAAAATTTGAAAAATATTTGTGATTGAAATCAAGGTGTGACGTTTCCTCCAGTGTGACTCCGAATCCGTTAAAATGGTTATCACTCGAGATATTAAGGATGAAATCAAAATCGCTGTGAATGAGGCACTGAATAAATGCTTATCAGACGAGGTATTTATAAAAACACTTGTGAATGTCGTATCCGAGGCCGTATCGAATTCGATCGACAAGAAACTCCAGGTATTCGAACAAAAACTAGTAAACATTCAGGAGGAAATAATGGATCTAAAACAAACTAATATTATTCATCTTGAACCACTCATTGACTCGAACAAGAAATTGTTCGATGATAATAAAGTGATCATCAACAAGATCGACAAACTTGAACAGCTGAATAAATTACACAATCTGCGAATTTTCAATGTCAAAGAAAAACGAAACGAAAATCTACGCCAACAAATTATTGAGTTAATAAGCACCAAGATGGAAATAAATATACAGGATGATGACATAGAATCGTGCTACCGAATCGGGAAAAGTGGTAATAACACCAAACCGAGATGCATATTTCTGAAATTCAGGAGCTACGTCCTAAGGCAAGAGATCTACAAAAAAAAGAAGTTATTGAAAGGAACAGGCGCGATCATGAGGGAGGACTTGACCAGAGTACGAATAGAGTTGCTGTCGAAGGCGATTGAAAAAACTTCACCGAAACAAGTATGGACCGAGTCAGGCAAGATTCTCGTGAACTACCAAAACAAAATTTCGAGCATCTCTACTCTCGAAGACTTGTCGAAATTATTTCCGCAATGAAACTATAAACATTTTATTTGATTTACTGGGAACAAAACTGATCCCTTATCTGAATTAGCACATAACGTATTACTTTTTTTTCCGTGATTACCGAAATTATATTTCTTATTTTTTTTTCTCCTACTTTCCTTCTTTCACTGTTAAGAAAAAAACTGATGATTGAACTTTTAGATATTCTAGATAATTCAAAAGAAATCAAAACAAACTGTTCTTCTACATTTGATGACTGTTACAGAAAATATGGAGCTGGAGGAGGGTCCGAGATATTGGGTATTGTGCATTTCAATGTGAGAAGTATGAGAAAACATATGGATGAGCTTTTGATTTATATTAATGAACACTTCAATAATATTGACATCATAATACTATCAGAAACTTGGATTATCGATGCGGTAAGTGATTACTCAATTCCAAATTTTTTAATCTATTATAATGAATCAAAAATAAACCAGAACGATGGCTTAGTCATATATGTTAAAGATTCAATATCAGTCAATGTGAACATCATTCCAATGACTGAAACGAAATTAATGAGATTAACTTTTTCCATATCGAAAGACAAATTTGGGATAATCGCCTCATATAGGCCCCCATCGACAAATACACAATTATATATAAATGATCTGGAAAAATACCTCCAAAATTATCCACAAGAAGATACTGAAATTCTCATAGGAGATATCAATATTAATCTTTTGAACAAATTCTCTCACGAATATGAATATATTAGCAGGTAACGGTTTTGTCTCCTTCATTAACAGACCAACCAGGGTAACTGAAGAATCGGAGAGCATAATAGACCACATTTTTGTAAAAAACAGGCGAAGAAACATCTTCTTCGACCCCTCGATTGTTGAAACATCCCTCTCGGACCATTTTTCAACCTCATTGATTATTAAAAAGCGAAATTTTCTAAGCACATCGATAAACAACAAAAATGATCCTAGTAATAACCAGAATAATACCTTCAAAATAATTGATCACAATAAGTTGAATAACTGCTTGATGAATGAGAAATGGGATGATGTTATTCAAAACAACGAATCTCAATTAGCTTACGATAACTTTATTAAAAAACTGGTACATCATATGGACAAGGCAAGTAAAACAGTAAACACAACTAAAGAAGAAAATCGTAAACTAAAGCCATGGATAACTACTGGTCTGATGAAATCTATAAAAAATAGAGATATTATGAAAAAACGTATAAAAACCAACACCCCTCAAATATTCAAAGATGAATACAAACAATATAGAAACAAATTGAATAACTTAATAAAAACAACAAAAAATCACTACTACAAAAATAAACTCGAAGAAAACTCTAACAACGGTAAAAAAATGTGGGAAATAATAAATGAAATATCTAACAGAAATACAAAAACATCCAAACCACTCTGCTCTATAGACATAAATAATCTCGAGGGAGAACTACTCTCAAGTGAAATGGCTAAGGCTGATGCCTTCAACGATTACTTCACCAACATTGGAAAAAAAATGGCCGAGAATATTGAAAAACATGATAAACTACCGTCAGATTTCCTAATTGATAATCATGTAGGACCTTCATTGTTCTTAGATCCGGTAACAACAAACGAAATCATTGTTATAATATCTAACCTCAAAAATAATTCAGCACCCGGAAGTGATGGAATAACTTCTAAATTAATTAAAAATATCCACACGCACATTGTAGAACCCCTACAACATATTATTAATATTATATATAGAACAGGTCAAATACCAAGACAGTGGAAAGAATCTTTGATCACTCCGGTTCATAAGGTAGGTAGCAAGGCAAACCTAAATAATTATAGACCAATATCACTGATAACCAATTTCGCAAAAATTTTCGAACACACTGTAAAAAAAAGAATCGTTAAATTTTTTGATTATCATAATGTCATAACAGAAAAACAATTTGGTTTCATAGCTAAGTCAAACACAGAAAAAGCCATCTTCCACTTATCGAAAACAGTTATCAATGCACTGGAGAACTCAAAAAAATGCCTTGCTGTGTTTTTAGACTTAGCTAAGGCTTTCGATACGGTGTCACATAGCGAACTGATTGAGAAGCTTTACAGATATGGTATTCGAGGCCCAGCACTCATTCTTTTGCAAAACTACCTACAATCTAGGCATCAAAAAGTCAAAATAGGCGATTATATAAGTGAACCTAAAGAAATAAATATCGGTGTCCCACAGGGAACAGTGTTGGGACCGATTTTGTTTCTAGTATACATAAATAGTATAGGTGGTATAAAATCAATAGAGCACATCATCTCATATGCAGATGATACGGTTATATTATTTTCTGGAGAAACTTGGTCACAAGTATATCAACTTGCAGAAAATGGTTTGAAGGATATGAAGAAGTGGTTGAACTATAACCTTCTCAGTTTGAATGTAGCAAAAACTAAGTTTATGTTTCTCACTTCTCAACAATGATCAACCAGACTCGAATACTCTGAAGATTCACGAAACTGAATGCGTTCAAGGTCAACATTGCAAATGCCCTATCATAAACAAAGAATTTAAACTTAAATATCTTGGAATTATAATTGACCAACATATGAGATGGGATGAACATATATTACTTGTCATTAAACGACTCAGACAGCTTATGAGAACATTCTACACCCTAAGACAAATAATGAACCGGAAAAACCTTGTCACTATATATAAATCACTTGCTGAATCGATAATTAGGTATTGCATCACTGTATGGGGCTGCCTTTTTGACAGCACCCTAAATAGCCTACAAACAATGCAAAATATAATAATTAAAATAATTCTTATGAAAAATAGACGCTTTTCCACTCAACAACTTTACGATGAAACACAACTCTTCAATGTCAGAGGTCTTTTTATTTACAATACACTTTTATGGATGTATTCTAATAGATCTTCCTATCCTATAAAAACAATTGAAAATACCCGATCTATTGAAAACTATAATGTTAAGATTCCGATTTTCAAAAAATCTCACACCCAAAGGTCAATTCTTTATTATGGTCCAAAAATATATAACATGGTACCGCGGTCAGTGAAAGAGACAACATCGTTACACAAATTCAAACAAGAAATAAAAAACTTCATACGCAAGAATCTACCACTCCTCATGAATTTATTTTCAGTTTCCAGAACTTAATACTCTCCCCTCCTCCCTGCTCCATAGCTACAAGTTTTATGTTTGAATATGAAATATACATATCACCTCGAGTTAACTGAACTGAAAGTTTCTATACAAGAAGTCGATTTATATGAATATTCCAGATGATCTTAGGGTGGATATTCACAAAACAAGCGCCTTGAGCGCTTAGGTGGCCTCCTGAGATCTGAAGGAATAAAACACTAATGTCATATGGAATCTCACAAACATGTATATTTATAATGATCAAAATAGCGAATAAACTGAAACTGAATGCCGCGCTCAACTTCATTATCGGGATAAGTGAGTACATAGGTTGCACTACCAACCTTTTTTTTTAATTTTATAGGGTCCCTCAAAGATAGGTGCAATTTTTTTTGTTTCCGCATTCAACAGTGAGGAAGTTGGGTTGGCTCGGAGCAGTACGAGGTCGCCGATATCAAACTGCACATAAGGTCGCCCTGGATTCAGTATTTTACATCTTTCAGCGCGAGCTAACATGGTTTCTTTGGCTAGAATGATTTTGACTTCCTTAGGTGGATTGGGAAGCTCTTCGGGGTAGGCTACATAGTTTCTCATTAGAGATGGGGGTTCTGAGCCCAGTTGTAATTCGGTAGAGGAGAATCCTGTACTCTCATGTACGACTGAGTTCAAAAATTGAGCAGATTTTGCAACTTCAAATGCCCATCGCTGATGTTTGTCATGGCAATATGTCCGAAAAAGCCGAGATAAATTTCGCATAATCCCTTCTACACGATTACTTTGGGGCTGTCTTATCGAACTGAAAATCGTTTTTATACCCAATTTAAAGTTTGCTTCCATAATTTGGAAGTAAATTGAGTTCCATGATCGGAGAGAATACTTTGCGCTAACCCGTATTTCGGAAAATAATCGGTGAGTAACCTGTTTAAAATAGTACGACATGTTGCCCTTTTGAGAGCATATAGAACAATAAACTTGGTAAATACATCAATAATAACGTAGAGATGCGTTGCACCACCGCGCGACCTAGGCAAGGGGCCGTACAAATCAATAAAAATTATTTCATTGGGTTTTTCGGGTAGAATAGGTTCTAAGGGTGGCCTCAAGGATACGGTAGTTCTAGATAACTGACATACCGGGCTTTTTACCCTTTTGGAAATTCCCTTCCACCACAAATCTCTTTTGAGAGCCGACCACGTCTTATATACCCCAAAATGGCCCAAAGATTCGTGGTATGCTCGGACGCAATCATCGATTAAAACCTCTGGTATACATAATACAAACGGTTCTCCCTCACAACGACGAGCAAAAAGAAAACCTTCATGAAGGAGATAATTATTCACCATTATCCAATGACTAGACTATTGGACCTAACTTAACGTCTTTCCTCTGTGAACGAGGTAAGTCCTTCAGCCTAGATTTTAGAGGAGCGCACAATTCCACCTTCAAAAGTCTGAAACAGCGATCGCTGGGAGTAGGTAGTCGGGACGAGGGATAACGAGATGAAACATCGGCTATGACATTTTCGGAACCTTTCACGAAGTTCACGGTGAAGTCAAACTCTTGTATAGCTAGGGCCCAACATGATATCCTTGGCGTAAGGAGCCTGCAAGTCCGAATATATAACAATGCACGGTGAATTGTGTAGACTTGGAAGTGACGTCCCAGCAAGAATGTTCGCCATTTAGTTAGTGCAAAAACAAGTGCCATTGGGAGTAATTTCTTTTTTCGGGGTGGTTGATAAATAAAATCTGAGGGTCGACAAGGCAGAGGGTCATACATCTCTTCGACTGTCGAATCAAGGTCGCATTTATGGCTCTTATAATCTAAAAGTTCCACATCGAAGTTATTTTCCAGTTGCCTTTAGTAGACACTCCCTCTGGAAAATACAAATGTTTGGCCTTCAGTAGTATATCTCCACATTTTATGTCTTTGTCTACAAGTATCCTCCTCGTACCACCTCCATATTTCGCCCTAACTTGTCGAAGTTCATTATCTTTGGGATGTATACATAACCATCCTACTTCTATGAGTCTAGTTTGTTTCCTTCTTGTCTTCCGGGCACTAAACGGGCACTCATCTTCTGTTCAGATTTTTTTCCAGAGGTTTTCGTCTGATCCATCTTTTTCTTCAGTTTTTCAATTAGACTTTCCTTTTTACTGGCATTTGTTTTTTTGGAAAAATTTACGACAGCCACTCTATCGCCATATTTCGGAAGCCATATTCCCAGTTCCTCTTCAGACATCAACAGTACAGTAACTGAGTCAATCTATGGAAAGATGAATACAAATCAGAATAAAAAATAAGAAATTGTTATGACATCAAACAAAATATGCAATTACCAACTTACCTCCATCGTAAAAAAAACTAACACACATTAAACAACACAAGTATGCATTTGTATACTTCGAGCTGGTACTATAAAAAATTCCGAGTTTGAAGTCGGAATTTAACAAAATTCCGAGTTCAAAGTCGGAAATTAGTTGAATTTTTTTTTAAATTAGATGGGCCTTCGTCAGAGTATGCTGAATACTCAAATATAATGAAAAGTCATATATATATATATATATATATATATATATGAGTGGATACCATTTCGCATTTTTTCTTTCAATACCACTCCTCATACGACTAAAAAATGTACGCTTTGAGTTACTTTACGGGAGACAGGCTATATTACCAATAAGTTCCATAACGCATTCCCCAACGTTTTCGTATACTTACGTATGATGATTTCCTGACCGATCTGAACTTAAAATTACAAGTTACGCGAGAGGCCAGTCGAAACCTAATTGATAGTAAGGAAAAAAGCGAGGTTAATTGTGATAAAACTTCCTAAAACTTCGAATATAAACCGAATGACAAAGTGTTACTGTCAGATGAAAGTACTAAAACACGTAGAAGTGAAAAGTTGCATCCTAGATATACAGGCCCATTCAGAAAAGTATCAGTCGATTCAGATGTAAACTGTACTATAAGACGCGGTAAAGAATTAGTGAAAGTTCACAAATACCAATTTTGTCGCCATGAAACAGTAAAAAATAAAATTGAAGAGTTATGTAGTAACTTTATACGTACCACTGAACCTGTTATCGGTAGAATTTTGGAAGAGAAAGAACTTTTGAATCAATTGATAGGTCATACCATTGACTCAAAGGAGGTCAAGCATAGAACTAAACGCGGTTTATTACCTTCGTCGGTAAGGCGACAAAGTTTTCATTTGTAAATTTTGATGACGACGATGCAGAATATTATAACAAAAAAATCAATGAATTCACCACAAATGAACACAATCTGATAAAGATCTTGAAAGACCAAAGTCATGTCATCCAAACGACCATTTCAAACTTCAGTCATACCGTTGGTACATTAAATATGAATGAAGGCATCTTATTGAAGGACAATATAGATAAGCTAACGAAATATATTGATAAAGAAATGAAAGACATAGAGATTTCAGAGATCAAACTAAAGATAAACGAACATTTTTCAAATTTCATCATGATGTACGTTCAATATCAGTTGGAAAGGCAGTACTGGCAGCCAAAACAGGCGAATTACATCCTGTCATTATGACACCTGAGAAACTGATAATAGAATTACAAAACATTTCAACTCATAATTATCTACATTTTCCGATTATGCCAATCATAGAGAACGCTCATGCTTTTTTGGAGTTTATGAAGCTGAATGTGTTTTATAAAAGCAGGCGTTTGGTTTATATTTCTATACCGATGGCAGACAATCAAGATTATGACATTTATGAACTCACCCCTCTATCAGTACATGTTGCTGATAATAAGTACATATTTACTCAACCCACTAGTAAGTATTCGGCTATAAACAGTGTAAAGCAGAAATACTTGTTATTAACCGAACAATAGTTTGTACGGAATATAGAAATTCGAAATATATTTACCAACAAGAAGCGCCATTACTTTTGACCCATCAACATGAAAGTTGTGATGTCAAATTATTTAACGCAACGAGTTCGATACCCGCACGGAAAAAAAATTTAATAGTAGCAAGTAAAACTTACATATCACCAAGTAAATATTTGCATACTATATGGGACAAGTTCACGCTTTATTAGCCACAAGAAAAATTAGATTCCTGAATTCGATCACTTGCTGTTATTGATGTAATCTGATGAACAAAAGGTAACCTAACAATATTAAAAGCTTTATTAGAAGCAGACCTTTTTTTTTAATTGGCCCCAATGTACTTTCTATTTGCAGTGGATGCTCAGTTTGATAACTACTAGTAACAAGTGGATTTACCATTAATGAAAAATGATTTACTCTCAAATAACTCATATACTCAAATCTACAAAACAAGATACTAGTAGCTATTATACAGTATTCTACTGTAGCAACACTTTAAGATCATTATAGTAATTTTGGTTCACTTGGCCTTATCAAATGATTCACTTCTGGGTGGTTTATATTGTCTCACCTTCAATGTAGCTTTATTCCATCTCTCTGTACTGTACAATCTGTTCAAAAATCATGACAGATTGTACAGGCAGGGAAATAACTTTTTCTATTGAGATCATAACAAATTCAAGTAATGTATAACACCAAGTACGATTACAACGTTCTGAAAATTGAAGAAATTATGGGGGGAAGTAAAAATATGTGAATTCTCATAAGAATTTTAATGACAACAAAACTCACTCCATAGACTAGATGTACCTAAATCACTTTCTTATACTTCAACGACAACATTTCTTGAATGAAAAAAACAAACCAAATTAAAACTATTTCTACTTCAAAAAACAGTGATGTAACATATATCAACAAAACACCGGCGTTAACTCTATATATTTTTTATAATTCCGGCACAATAAATAAACCACATCCACGGTACACACCACCCCAATGTAAATTTTGGAATGACGCCGGTTTGGCTTTGCCGATGGCCGCGGGTAAAAACGCATAATTAAACGCGATTGTTCCCGATTGATCCCGAGTTGGTCAAAAATCAACAAGTAGGTGAACACGTTACATTTCCGTAGGGACACCAACTTCTACTGCAAATAAATTGTTCTATTATGCATGTAACATGAGCTTCTGTAGTGATGATATACTTTTCAGAAACCGCAGGTTAATAAATATGAAAATTCACTTTTCAACGGCTAGTGAAATGTTGACCTGGCATTATACAAAGTGAATTATCTAGTGTTCGAACTACTCGCTGTAGGTACTCAGTATTATAGCTACAAGTTCATGCGTTCAGAATACTTATTTTTCTGGAGACAAAATGCTTTTTTATTTAATTCAGGTATTTATTTTCTTAGCACAATATAAAAAAAGCCAGGAGAAAGTTTTACTTGGACCATTTTTTTCCGTGCGAGAATTGTGATGAAAGATTAGTCAGTCTATATCACAATATTTGGCATCAACTTTTTTGAGCAATACATGGATTTTTTCTTGAGTAGCCCAGAAAGAATAAGTGTAAATTGCGACAGTCATTTCTGTATTAAGTTTGTCGAAGGAACGGGTATGCTTACCCTTTCAGAAAATTGCAATGCATTTACGCAAGACGCTTTACTCATTCCATTCATTCTAGTATCATTGAACAATCGAATGATTTCATTTCGAGTGTAAATTCACTTTTTGATTGTTGTGAAACCGAAGATTAAACAATATTTCTGAGATACATTTCCATCTTAACTTCAAGACTGTCAGCATGCATTTGGATGATTTGAATCTAGCAAATCAAGAAAATTGTCTGAAATTGGTGAAGAATTAGACCACTTCACTTGGATGCCAAACTCGTTGACGTTTTCATCTAGTGTTTTATGTATTATTTTTATCATTGTTGTAGTTGTTATGCTTTGTTTCTGTTGTAAAAAATGTAGATTAGGAAGAAAATGTGGTGGAGCGATCCCTGGAATTTGCATTAGTATCAATAATAATACTACTTAACAACCGGATCGTAGGGATTCAGTAGTTCAATATAGTCCAGGAGCCGCCTCAATAGAGTTCACTGATTTGATTCTCCCCTACAACTAATCCGAGGGCTAGAAAGATTGTAGGTAGTATTAGATTTTTATGAATCATTGTTCTTTGCATTTGCTAAAACGTTCCCATGAGATTCCAGACAATAATTTGAAACTTTAGTTCTTATCTGTCACGTAGCTTTTGGAATCACCTTCTCTACTAGATAAACTGAAGGAATTAGATACTTTAAGCTACTTCCAAGCACATGCGAATCAACTCAGCAAAAGCTTACTAGCAGAATTCGAAGTAGAAACAAGTATAGAATAACTTTTGTCGACTCATTGAAATTTGTATTGTATTCGAGAATTTTCTTCACATCTAAAATATCAAATTTACTTTCATCACACTTGGGAAGCCTGCGAGCGTCCGATCATGCATAGCGATAAGTTAGTTCCAGACCACCAACATTGTACAACTATCCCGTTTTCTTGTCAACGACACTAACTCCAAGTTTGAATAAACGGCATCCATGGGATTCTGGTTTATCATTTCATCACCAATAATTCAACATTTCTGTAACCAATTGTGACCCTTCACAATAAGGCAGGTTACAACATTACTAGAGATTAAAAAACGGAAAGGAAAAAAGGTTATAATACAATATTTTCTGTCGCCATGAATAATTTGGCTGACAATCGCTAAATCGGCGATTCTCGACGTTAATTTATGATTATTACAAGGATTCGTGATGTAACATGACACCTGATTTTTTGAAAATGAGAAAAAAAATTATATGAAATCTCTCATGTTCAGTATATGACAATATCCAGAATTGAAATCGAGCCATGTTGATCAGAATGTCGGGCTTCAATCCACGTACAATTTATCAGACTATTGTCACCATCTGCTTCAGACACTCGATTAATTTTGATGTGCAAGTAGCAATCTTGATGTACATCACATTATTCTAATGAAGAGTCGGACATTTTACTTCGAGTGGCGTATTCACCTAACAGAGATTCAAAAATTGATGGGGTTTTATATGCTTAGTTGTATAGCAGAGTTGGACAGAATTGTGAATTGAATTCATATGAAAATGAATTGAATTCATTCTCATTGAATCAAATTCATTGGCTTCAATTCATTTTGAAGAAAGTGAATTGTGAGTTTTGATTTTTTTTCTCAGTGAATGGTGACTTCTGAATTGTTTTTGTGAATTTAATTCAAGAAAATGAATTGAAGCCACAATTCAGATTCACAAGCCATTCTCTAAAGCGCAGTTGCTTCTTGTTTTTTTTTGTACAACCTGAACTAGCTGATGATGTTATAAGAAGCACATATTGTCATTCACAGATATCCTCTAGCTACATTCTGCTTTTATTCAGGAATTTCATATATATATATATATATATATATATATATATATATATATATAATATATATATATATATATATATATATATATATATATATATATATATATATATATATATATATATATATATATATATATGTATAGGAAAGTAACTCGTGACTGATTAATGAATATGTAGTGAATCTTTTGGGGTTACAGTCAGTTATGTTGGGCTATATCACGAAGAAAACTCTTTGTTATTCGTCAAGCTTTCGGCAATCTTTATTTTTTTCTTCGCGTATTCCAATTGTTTTGATCTTCAATTTATTTTGCAACAAAGCAGTCTATTGGTGAGTTACTTTCAATTTTCCCTTGTTCGTTTTTATTACTCGCAGATTTCCTATGACAGTTAAGTACCTACATTTATTCATTGAACATTAGCGGAAGAACTTTTGAAGCGAATTCTGTCATAAGATATATACTTTCGGGGAGATTTCTGTGAATAATGAAGAATTTGTATTTTTCTAATGCCAGTTTGGATATTTTCTGAATTATTGTTTGTGTTCTTGTGGAGACGTCACAGGTTATTCAGCAAAACAGCTCAATTCAGGGATAATCATTTTTATCATTTGAAAATACTACTCTTTACATTGGCATCAAACTTGACAATATATAGATCGAAACATCGAGAGAATAGTTCTCCCTATCATAGTATAGGAGCATATGTGTCATTGAATCACTGAGCACGAACAAATCTAGTTCAACCATTCGTAATTCAACTCTTAGCACTTTCCCTGGATGAACAATGCTTGTAATGTAGATGAGAACTAAAAGTCCCATTTGAGTACACAGGACTTTCAGACGTGGTCTTGCCAAACTCCTTGTCATACTATCTGCAAGCTGCTGTTCGGTAGGAATTTGTTGAATTCCTATTAACCCTTTTGTAACCTTCTCTCTTATAAAGAAATGTTCAATGGTTATATGTTTGGTTCTTTGATGGAATTCGGGATTCTGTGCTAACCTTACTGCTGCAGAATTATCCACTTGAAGGATAGGAACTTCTATGAGACGAACAATATTCCTGAAAAATCTCGTTAACCAAATTATCTCTTTGGTTGCTTCATTGGCTGCTACAATCTCAGGTGCAGTAGTGGAAGTGGCTACCATAGCTTGTCTCTGACTCAGCCACGATATTGCTCCTCCAGAAAAGCATATAACCACTCCAGAAGTTGATCGCCCTGTAGTGATAAAATCTCCAAAGTCTGCATCGCTATAACATTTTAGAGTTCCTGCTATGTGTCGGAAAACTCTTTTCTCCTTTTTAACATCTTCCACAGTTGGATTCTCTAGGGTTCCTGACAAAACCCCCACACTGTGGGCTAAGTCTGGTCTTGGGTCCAACATCAGATACATCAGTACACCAACTGCCTGTCTATATGGAAAGTTGTATGATTTGCAGGAGTTCATTTCTGATCTTGGACTTTCTGTACTTTTCAATATGGGTGTTGAAATCGGTCTACATCCAGTGAAGTTGAAACGTTCAAGAATCTTCATAGCATGTGCTTTCGAAATTATTTTGAAACTTTCATCATCTCGGGTCAATCTCTAGTCCTAAATGATATGTTACTGACTTGATTGTAATTTTCAATTCGAATTTCAGTTCTTCCAAGAACATTTCTTACTTTCTGGAATCAGTGGCTACCACTAAACCCTCATCAACATATAACACTATGATGAGTTTCTTGTTGTTCCTTTCCTTGCTGTACAAACAAGGATCAGCTTCACTTGCATATAAATGGTTTCTTATACATCGAATAGATACATCCAAGAAACATCTTTTTACTAGCTGCAATACTCAAAATAGATCTAATCATTTGTACCAAAATATATGCTACCATTCATCTAAGGTTATTATAGCGGAAAAGATTACTTCCACTAGCGAGAATCAGGTTGAACTTCTGGGCACCAGAGGGTTCTACTAATATGATTTGCTATTTAAAAGATTGTTCTGTTTTTCTGAATCGAGGTACTGTGAAAAAAACTCTAATGAATACAGTGTAACCCTGGTATTAAGTGAGTGGTATTGCTGGTCTGTAAATAGGTACATTTTACAAATAACGTATTTTTGTATTAGTTGTTTTAGAGCTATTACATTTTTGGGCAAAATAAACTACGCTGCCGAACTCCGAAACTTATTTCACCCCGAACACGACTATTCCGGCATAACTTGGCGCTGAACTCGTGGCCATTGTAGGAAAATGCCGATCCAGCACTCCCCAAATAAAGGAAACGGGACGAATGAAAATGAAGGTTACCACTTGAGAAGTCAAAACATACCAATCAACTCCCAATATGCATCAGTTAACACGCGAGCGGTGCCAAAAAGACGGAAAGAACTACAAGCAAGTAGTCCACCGATTGAAACACCATAACGTAGGACTCAAGATAGGAGATAATGTTTTCCTCATTCGAATCCGTTATATCAAAGGGAAGAACCACCTTCTTATGAGAGGGTGCAAAGCTTTTCCGCTCGTCAGTTTGGGCAGAACAGCAGAGATCGCGCGAAGAACAAAGCAGAAGAAATAGTTACGTGACTACTCATACTTGAAATGTTCCTCCCAGGAGTCCCAGGGTTTGGAAATAATTTCGAAAATAATTATTACGCTTCTCAGTCACATAATACGCAAAGACTTTTTCATAGAGAGGTTGAACAACAGGGAACCGTGGTTTCTGAGCTCCCTTCAGGAGCTACAAAGGTTTTTTTGTAATTCAGTTACGAAATATCATAATTTTGACACTCATTCTAGATACAAAATGTTGTTCATTTTGTCACTTGTTTTCATTTTGTCAATCTTCGATAAAATCAGATTTCATTTTTATACATTCTCATTGAGAAAATAAACACGTAACCTACATATTACAACAAATCCATTTATTTAAGAATACTGACATGAATTAAACAAACATTTTCATTTTGAAATTACTGTAGTTTACTACCAGAAACAAACGTACAGTTCTGAAACGTATTGCAACGAAAAATGTTCTTCGATTCTCAGTCTGTTTTTAAAAATTCCACGTTTGAATCCATTGCTATGCTTGTCGATGTAGTTTGTTTGAGAAATGCGATATTGCCGATATTTGCCGATGTATTTCGTCCAAGTATCTTCACAGCTGTTTTTTGTTTTTTTATTGATAG
The DNA here is from genome assembly GCA_032362365.1 of Zygogramma bicolorata. Taxonomy (NCBI): domain Eukaryota; kingdom Metazoa; phylum Arthropoda; class Insecta; order Coleoptera; family Chrysomelidae; genus Zygogramma; species Zygogramma bicolorata. Next base: position 59,942 of record JAVJAQ010002871.1, read on the forward strand.
ATTCATCAATATAATTTTGAGCAACAGCGTTGGACTTCCACTCACCATGTCTTTTCAAAGTTTGTATATCAGCACCAGCATCTGACAGTAACGTTGCTGACGATCTGCGCAATGCATGTCTAGTGTATATTCAGGTTTTTGCAAGCCAAGTAATGTCGCTATTTTTTTTGGGATGTTAGAAAATGTGTTGATGCCAACAGGTTGAATGGTGCATATTCCGTTCCTATATCTAAGGAAAAATCGATTGTTTTTTTACCTGATTTGGACGCATTTGAATGTATTTTCGGACTAGTACAATCAGAATAATTCCAGCAATATCACATTCGGTTATTGTAAAAATTTTCTCAATCTTTGTCTTTGTATCTGGAATGCTTATTTCAATAAAAGAACCGCAGTCATACTAACATCCTCGGGGCGCATCCTATAGTAATTCATTTCTTCGGCAACCTCCAACTATCCCAAATAAAAAAATTACTTTAAAGCCTAAATAAATATGATCATCAGCTTTTATTGAAAATCTACTGAAATCTTCCTTACTAAAAGTTTTTGATTTTTTTGGCCGATATCCTTCCGCATTCCTTTTCAAAATAGCAATCAAATTTGTGAACTTACTGATATTCACAGTTTTATTGACATAGATTGTTGTTCGTAACATAGAATAGTGACTACACATCGTCGACGTGTATACAAACACGATGCAGAACACGTTCATTTTGCAACTAATTATATAAATAGCTATCTGAAAGCTAACAAAAAATTACCCATATTCGATAACACAGGGCAAATTCATCCTATTGAATTTCTGGAGCCATCTCTTTTTTTTTCAATTCAGAGAACATATTGTTCTTGAAAATCAATTCAAAGGGGTCGCGTTGCTATGGGTACAAGCATTTTTACATAAATGCAGTAATTTTGAAGTGTTCAAAACTGCATTTATTGAATATTTTTGAGATGATGATGTACAATCGAAGGTTGGAGATATGCTTCAGAATGACACATTTCAAATGCATGAGGGTTCGTAATTGGAACAGTTAATTAGAATGATTGGTCGTCATTTTCCAGAGCACGTTTCATTGGTGTTAGTGGGTATTGCTTATTCAGATGATGCTGTAGAAAGACTGCGCCAAGCCGATTATTATAAAAAAAAGCAAGGTCAAGTTTTTTTCCCAACAATAATACGTTAAGAAATTGTTCACCGAATGTTTCGTCAAATCGACAGTTTTTGGAGAAAGTCGGAAACGGGCGATTCAGTCATTCTAATAATAGAGTATGTCAGAAGAATGTAGAAGAAAGTTTGAGAGATAAAAACGGAGAGATTTCAACTCAAACGTCCGTCACGAAAGGAAAACACCTTCGTGAGGTCAACGGTACTCAGGGAATGTTTGTCAAACTCAAACGTTTTGAATAATCCGAGAGATGAAATGCTCGAAGTATGTGACTTCGAACATTCGACCCTAAACTCAAGGGCACCGGAGATAGGTATTAATGTTTTTAAATTTACTTTTCCTGCATTGATTGATAGCGGGAGTGATATTTGTGCTATGATCGAGGAGGTATGGGCACAACTCGTAGATTATCATGAGTTGATTCCTGCATTTCCTTGTACGGGTGTTAGGGTAACCTGAGCATTCAAGAATAAACAGAGGTGTATCAGAAAGCAATTGCTCCTAACATTTTCGGTACGAGATATTCAAATTACTCACGAGTTTGTTTCGATTCCCGATTTGGCATTCTCGATTATAATCGGAGCTGTTGTACGGAGAAAGTATTTAGTAAAAATCGATTTGGAGTTTGAGATTCGAGAATCTCATAACTTCTATAATGAGGAGTCATGCCAAATAAAGGTTATAAATGGCTCAAAAGTCAGGGCCCTTCACATTAAGTCAAGTTCTCACGACCCAACCAGTCTCGAGCTCGATAAGGTTTTCGAAGAAGCATCAATATCAGAGCCACAGAAAAATACTTTTTGGAAGTTACTCAGGAAGAAACATCGCTAAATTTTTGCCGGAAAACCTGGCCTAGTGTCGGAGTATGTACACGAAATAGGGTTAAAAGAAAAGCTTGAGGGATTTTATATTGAACAATATCCGGTACCAGTCAGTCAGTCATAAATCACTTATCCGAGCCCAACTGGATTTGATGGAAAGCTGGGGAGTAATACGAAGGACAGCCACGCGGTTCATTTCACCTTTAATCAATACTCTGAAAAAAGATAATTCGGTTCGTGTGTGTTCAGATGCCAGATATCTCAAAGAATTGATGAAGCGCAAGTACGAATCACCACGTCCACGGAAGAATTATTACATTCTTTGGGTAAGGGTAGGTATATGACGTCACTCGACTGCACTCACGGCTATTGGGCTATCCCATTGTCGGAGAAGTCGAAGCTGTATACGGGATTATCATTCAATGGAAAAACCTATTGTTTCAAAACGTTATCGTTCGGTCTCTCTAATGTCAGTGCATTTTCGCGATGTATGACGAGCATATTAGGTCCAAAAGTAGAATCCTTTGTAACCGTGAATATTGATGATCTTCTCATTGTTTCAGAAGCGTTCGAACAGCATATTGAACATTTAGATAGTGTGTTGTCTGAGTTGGATGAGTCCGGGTTTTGCGATCAGCTAAATGTACATTTTTTGCAAAGAAAATATCATTTTTGGGGTACATTATTGACGGTACAGGATATCATCCTGATCCCGACCGTACCCAAGCCATAAGTAATTGATTATCAGCAGGCAAAGAATATTAAAGAACTCCAAAGTTTTTTAGGGTTGGAAAATTTTGATTGATCTTTTTGTCCTCGGTTTTCGGCGATAGCCCAACGACTCACCAATCTTCTGAAAAAAACCGTGCGTTGGTGTTGGGGGATGCAGAAAGAATGTTTTTGAGGGATTGAAGAAGGCACTGGTGGAAAGTACTATCCTTTATCATCCGAATCCAGATCATCAGTTTCAGATGAGTTATTTAAAGTCTATTCTCTATTAGAATTGTCAATCGAAATTCAGAGTAAGTTGAAAAGTGTGAGTAAATTACAAGGCGAAGATTCCAAGTTAGGGGACATTATCGATAAATTGCCTCAAGATGAAACCCTTCAAACACGCTTCGTTTTTTACAAAGAAAAGTTATACTTACGTCAAGAGAATCACGGTGGGTACAGGTTGTGCATCCCGAAATTACTTCAATTGGAAATCGCCGAAGCTTTTCACGTCAGTTACGGGCATTTTGGCACATACAGAACGTGGTGTGCTCTCAAAGATGAAGTTTGGTGGACGGATATGTCTAAAACTGTCAAACAGGTTAATAAAACCTGTGGGGTTTGTCGAAAGGCGAAGGAGTCCTCTCTTTCTAAGCAGCCATTTCAAGCAATCCTGCCAAATGCAGAGAACGAACTCATTTCCTTGGACCTTTATGGGCCTCTAACCCCCAGTAGATCCAGGGTGGTATATATTTGTGTAATAATTGACGTTTTCACAAAATATGTTAGTTGCCATCTACTGAAAAAAGCAACTACGCGAGCTATTCTAAACCGACTCATCACCCAATATTTTCTCGAGTTCGGAATCACGAAAGCTATACTCACGGATCAAGGTACTCAATATACCTTCGCTGAATGGAAGGCAACGTTAACGCCGTTAGGTGTGAAGGTCATAATGACGTCAGTTCGTCATCCCCAGGCTAATCCTGTGGAACGGGTGATGAAGGAGTTAGGTCGATTATGTAGGACCTACTGCAAAGAGCAATATACTCGGTGGGCGTTCGAACTTGAAAATTTCATATTTTTCATAAATTCTCTGGTGCACGAGTTCACAGGTTTTAGTCCAATGGAGTTGCAGTTGGGTAAGGAACCTGTGAAGATTATGCCTAAACAATTGAGGGTGCCAGAGGGTCCTTTACTGGGAGTACCGTATGAACGAAAACCCATCCTCGCCAAGGAAACGTTGCAGAACCGAGCAGCTCGCCGTTCTTTGCGACAAGGTAGTAATAAGCCTGTGGAAGTTCTGAAAGAGGGAGAGTTACCCGATTTGTTCCGCGCTAAAATCGGAAACAAAAAAAATCCTTTTTGAGGGTCCGTACAAAATCAAAAAAATAATTGGGAAGGCAACGTACATTTTAGTTGATCCAACTTGCGGAAAAGAGCGAGGTTCATTCCATATTGGTCACCTGAAAAAATATTTCTGTAAAGCTCCAATTATGGTCGAGAAGTGAAAGGAAAATTGAAGCTTTAGGGGGGCAAAGAAGTATCGAAATATATGCTAACATTCATCTGAGGTTATTATAGCGGAAAAGATTACTTCCACTAGCGAGAATCAGGTTGGACTTCTGAGCACCAGAGGGTTCTACTAATATGATTTGTTATTTGAAAAATTGTTCTGTTTTTTGAATCGAGGTACTGTGAGAAAAAAACTCTAGTGAACATGCAAGTGGAATTGAAATATTTGTTCTGAGCAACCTTTGGGCTAATTCACTTGATTATTGTTACTAATAATAAATATAGTGAAACCCTGGAATTAGGTGAGGGGTATTGCTGGTCTGTAAATAGTTACATTTCACAAACGTATTTTTGTATTAGTTGTTTTACAGCTGTTACATTGTTGGGTAAATAAACTACGCTGCTAAACTCCGAAACTTATTTCACCCCGAACACGACCATTCCGGTACACGTTCCCATCTTTGCCACGGGAGTGAATGTTTGACTGTATTCGATACCTTGATGCTGATTGAATCCTTTCACTACTAGCCTGGCTTTATACCTTGCAACACTTCCATCTTGGTTTGTTTTGACTCAATTAACTTATCTGCAGGGTAATGCCTTGGATCTTTCTGGTAAATCAGTCAGCTCCCAAGTATGATTTTCGTCCAATGAAGCGATTTCACTATTCATTGCTTCTTTCCACTTGACTCCTTCTTTTCTGGTGACTGTTTTCTCGAATGTCTCAGGGTTTAACGTATTGACTAGATCCTCAACACACATGACATAGTCTCCGAAACGTGTAGGCAGTTTTCAATGTTGAATGTTAAGATTTTTCTTGGAGTGAAATTGAAGATCACATTCCTCATCTAGGACTTCATTTTCATCATGAGAACTTTCTTCGTTTGTTTCATTTTCCTCACAACTACGCTCTGTTTCGTTTCCCCTATCTTGAAGTGGTAATTCGACTCTCTCTGTACATTGGACTGTGGTCTCTTAAAATTTAACATCTCTGGATAAAATCACTTGATGAGTCTCCTTAATATATATTCTGTACCTTTCATCCCCATTATATCCTATTGCACAGCCTTTTTGTCCATTTTTCGTCTATTCTGTTTTGGGACGTGAGCGAAACAAACTGAACCAATAATTCTAAAGTGATTCATTCTTGGTTTTTTACCCATCCAGATCTCATATGGACTTACGCCACCAACAGATGATTTCGCAGTTCTGTTTAGAACATATATAGCGGGATTTACTAACTCAGCCCAGATTGCAGATGGAAAGTTAATCTCTGGATTCGAATACTTGAAAGTCTTTGCCATTTCAACCACCGTGTGATTTTCTCCTTCACTGGCACCATTTTGCTCTGGTGTGTAAGGAGCTGTTAGTCTTTGCGTTATTTCATTTGTTCGTGAGAGTTTTCGGACTTCTTCATTGACCTCTTGTCTTCGCATGGGCAATCATGTACTCTAAACAATTTTTTCATCTCTGATTTTTCCTTAATGATGTTGCCGAAGCGATACTTCGTGTAACTTTCTCTGAACACGAGTAAATAACGTTTATTTTCCAAAGACTCTTCAAAAGGACCTTATATATCGGACGACATGACTAGGCTGTGGTGCTGTTTTTCTTGTACCAAACGGTAGACGCTGAGCTTTACCAAAGATGCAGGGCCCACAAAGATTCTGTTCTGATTTTATATTTATACCCAACTAATTCTGTAACAATTTTTTGATGTGACATATTGATGACCCCATCTCTCATGATGTACTGCAGGAGAGAGTGATCTGTCATAGCTACATTCACCTCAGCTTCGTTATCTAGTATAACTGATCTGATGGCTGCTTTGTACCTACAAGATTCCGTCAATTTTTTGTGTAACTTGTGATATTTGCATTTCGTTAACTTCAAACCAACATTTTTCAGGTGTTGACTGAGATACACTCTCGCAATTTCTGTCATTGTCAAAACAGGAAATAGATTTTTGGAAATATCTGACACATACCAAACGTCATTCTATGTCGTCTCTTGACCACTTTCTGTTATGAGCCTGATAATTCCTTTTCCAAATGAATTTAGACTCTCCTTTCCAGCGACTTTTATGGAACAGGGACCATCAAACCGTTCAAAACTCACAAACATATCTGGACAATTTATAACATGTTTTGTGGCTCCTTCATCTATCCACCATTCCGATTGAATTGTCTCCGTAGACTTCACTTCGTTACTCATATATCATCACTTGCATTTCATATGGCTTTGCTCTGATCTCAATTACGATAAGAGTAAAGATGAAATAGAATAAGCAATCTACCGTTGTCTTAATCGATTGTCTGTCTTTTATATATAAGTCTGATATGACTTTGATGATTGAAGAATAATAAGGTCTCTTTCTACCACAATTCCTTTGTTGATTTCTTTTCCGAAACCCGAGTGAAGGTTTGGGAATTCTTTCACCACCCTTTCCAGTAATGTCTGACTCTCCTCCGGTTCTGGCTCCATCTCCAGACCTATCTGCCTTAACTATCGTCATACATCATCATTCGCATTCGATATGGCTTTGCTGTGATCTCAGTTACGAAAGGAGAAAAGATGAAGCAGGATAATCAATCTACCGTTGTCGTTTTCAATTATTTGTCGTTTATATATGAGTCTGATATGACTTCGATGATTGAAGGATGATAAGGTTTCTACCACAATTCCTATGTTGAGTTCCTTTCCGAAGCTCGAGTAGAAGGCTTTAGGGATACCTTCACCACACTTTCCATCAATGTCTGTCTCTATCTCAGTTCTGACTCCATCTTAAGACCAACCTGCCTGAACTATCGTCATATATCATCACTTGCATTCGATATCGCTTTGCTTTGATCTCAATTACCGTGAGGGTAAAGATGAAACAGAGTAATCAATCTACCGTTGTCGTTTGCGATTGTCTGTCTTTAATATATGAGTCTGATATGACTCTGATGATTGAAGGATAATGAGGTCTCTTTCTACCACAATTCCTTTTTTGATTCGTTTTCCGAAACCCGAGAACTATCGTCATATATCATCATTCGTATTCGATATGGCTTTGCTGTGATCTCAATTACGATAGGAGAAAAGATGAAACAGAATAATCAATCTACCGTTGTCGTTTGCGATTGCCTGTCTTTAATATATGAGTCTGATATGACTATGATAATTGAAGGATAATAAGGTCTCTTTCAACCACAATTTCATTGTTGATTCGTTTCCCGAAACCCGAGATGAAGGTTTGGGGATTCTGTCACCACACTCTCCATTGATATATGTCTCTTCTGCCGTTCTGGCTCCATCTTCAGACCTAGCTGCCTGAACTATCGAAATATATCTTCACTTGCATTCGATATCGCTTTGCTTTGATCTCAATTACCATGAGGGTAAAGATGAAACGAAATAATCAATATACCGTTGTCGTTTCCGATTTTCTGTCGTTTATATCAGAGTCATATATAACTTTGATGATTGAACGATAACGAGGTCTATTTCTACCAAAATACCCTTGTTGAGTTCCCTCCCGAACCTCGAGTAGAAGGATTTAGGGATTCCTTCACCATACTTTCGATAAATGTCGGACTCTATCTCAGTTCTGACTCCATCTTGAGACCTATCTGCCTGAACTATCGTCATATATCATCACATTCGATATCGCTTTGCTTTGATCTCAATTACCATGAGGGTAAAGATGAAACAGAATAATCGATCTATCGTTGTCGTTTTCGATTGCCTGTCGTTTATATTAAAGTCATATATAACTTTGATGAATGAAGGAGAATGAGGTCCATTTCTACCACAATACATTTGTTGAGTGTCCTCCCGAAGCTCGAGTAGAAGGATTTAGGGATCCCTTCACCACACTTCCCATTAATGTCTGTCTCTATCTCAGTTCTGACTCCTTCTCGACACCTATCTTCCTGAACTATCGTCATATGTCATCATTTGAATCCGATATGGCTTTGCTGTGATCTCAATTACGATAGGAGTAGAGATGAAACAAAAATAGCAATCTACCGTTGTCGTTTTCGATTGTCTGTCTTTTATATATGAGTCTGATATGACTCCGATGATTGAAGGATAATAAGGTCTCTTTCTACCACAATTCCTTTGTTGATTCCTTTTCCGAAACCCGAGTAGAAGGTTTGAGGATTTTTTCACAACACTTTCCAGTAATGTCTGTCTCTCCTTCGATTCTGGCTCCATTTTCTGACCTATCTGCCTGAACTATCGTCATATACCATCATTCGCATTCGATATCGCTTTGTTTTGATCTCAAATAATATGAGGCTAAAGATGAAACAGAATAATCAATCCACCGTTGTAGTTTTCGATTGTCTGTCGTTAATATTGAAGTCATATATAACTTTGATGATTGAAGCATAATGAGGTCCATTTCTACCACAAAACATTTGGTGAGTTCCTTTCCGAAGCTCGAGTAGAAGGCTTTAGAGATCCCTTCACCACACTTTCCATTAATGGCTGTCTCTATCTCAGTTCTGACTCCATCTTGAGACCTATCTGCCTGAACTATTGTCATATATCATCATTCGCATTCGATATCGCTTTGCTTTGTCTCAATTAATATGAGGGTAGAGATAAAACAGAATAATCAATCCACCGTTGTTGCTTTCGATTGTCTGTCGTTAATCTTGAAGTCATATATTACTTTGATGATTGAAGCATAATGAGGTCCATTCTACCACAATACATTTGTTGAGTGTCCCCCTGAAGCTCGAGTAGAAGGATTTAGGGATCCCTTCACCACACTTCCTATTAATGTCTGTCTCTATCTCAGTTCTGACTCCTTCTCGACACCTATCTTCCTGAACTATCGTCATATGTTATCATTCGAATCTGATATGGCTTTGCTGTGATCTCAATTACGATAGGAGTAAAGATGAAACAAAACTAGCAATCTACCGTTGTCGTTTTCGATTGTCTGTCTTTTATATATGAGTCTGATATGACTCTGATGATTGAAGGATGATAAGGTTTCTTTCTACCACAATTCCTTTGTTGAGTTCCTTTCCGAAGCTCGAGTAGAAGGCTTTAGAGATCCCTTCACCACACTTTCCATTAATGGCTGTCTCTATCTCAGTTCTGACTCCATCTTAATACCTATCTGCCTGAACCATTGTCATATATCTTCATTCGCATTCGATATCGCTTTGCTTTGATCTCAAATAATATGAGGGTAAAGATGAAACAGAATAATCAATCCACCGTTGTTGTTTTCGATTGTCTGTCGTTAATATTGAAGTCATATATAACTTTGATGATTGAAGCATAATGAGGTCCATTTCTACCACAATACATTTGTTGAGTTCCTTACCGAAGCTCGAGTAGAAGGCTTTAGGGATCCCTTCACCACACTTTCCATTAATGGCTGTCTCTATCTCAGTTCTGACTCCATCTTGAGACCTATCTGCCTGAACTATTGTCATATATCATCATTCGCATTCGATATCGCTTTGCTTTGATCTCAATTAATATGAGGGTAAAGATGAAACAGAATAATCAATCCACCGTTGTTGTTTTCGATTGTCTGTCGTTAATCTTGAAGTCACATATAACTTTGATGATTGAAGCATAATGAGGTCCATTCTACCACAATACATTTGTTGAGTGTCCCCCCGAAGCTCGAGTAGAAGGCTTTAGTGATCCCTTCACCACACTTTCCATTGATGTCCGTCTCTATCTCAGTTCTGACTCCATCTTAAGACCTATCTGCCTGAACCATTGTCATATATCATCATTCGCATTCGATATCGCTTTGCTTTGATCTCAATTAATATGAGGGTAAAGATGAAACAGAATAATCAATCCACCGTTGTTATTTTCGATTGTCTGTCGTTAATATTGAAGTCATATATAACTTTGATGATTGAAGCATAATGAGGTCCATTTCTACCACAATACATTTGTTGAGTTCCTTACCGAAGCTCGAGTAGAAGGCTTTAGGGATCCCTTCACCACACTTTCCATTAATGTCCGTCTCTATCTCAGTTCTGACTCCTTCTCAAGACCTATCTGCCTGAACTATCGTCATATGTCATCATTTGAATCCGATATGGCTTTGCTGTGATCTCAATTACGATAGGAGTAAAGATGAAACAAAAATAGCAATCTACCGTTGTCGTTTTCGATTGTCTGTCTTTTATATATGAGTCTGATATGACTCTGATGATTGAAGGATAATAAGGTATCTTTCTACCACAATTCCTTTGTTGATTCCATTTCCGAAACTCGAGAAGAAGGCTTTAGGGATCCCTTCACCACACTTTCCATTAATGTCTGTCTCTATCTCAGTTCTGACCCCATCTTAAGAGCTATCTGCCTGAACTATCGTCATATATCATCATTCGCATTCGATATCGCTTTGCGTTCATCTCAATTAATATAAGGGTAAAGATGAAACAGAATAATCAATCCACCGTTGTTATTTTCGATTGTCTGTCGTTAATATTGAAGTCATATATAACTTTGATGATTGGAGCATAATGAGGTCCATTTCTACCACAATACATTTGTTGAGTTCCTTACCGAAGCTCGAGTAGAAGGCTTTAGGGATCCCTTCACCACACTTTCCATTAATGTCCGTCCCTATCTCAGTTCTGACTCCTTCTCAAGACCTATCTGCCTGAACTATCGTCATATGTCATCATTTGAATCCGATATGGCTTTGCTGTGATCTCAATTACGATAGGAGTAAAGATGAAACAAAAAAATCAATCCACCGTTGTCGTTTTCGATTGTCTGTCGTTAATATTGAAGTCATATATAACTTTGTTGATTGAAGGATGATGAGGTCCAATTCTACCACAATCCATTCGTTGAGAGTCCTCCCGAAGCTCGAGTAGAAGGATTTAGGACCCCTTCACCACACTTCCCATTAATGTCTGTCTCTATCCCAGTTCTGACTCTTTCTCAAGACCTATCTTTCTGAACTATCGTCATATGTCATTATTTGAATCTGATATGGCTTTACTGTGATCCCAATTACGATAAGAAGGAAGATGGTCTCGGTAGTGTAGTGGTTAGCATATCTATCAAGCGGAAGGCCGGGGTTCAAATCCTGGCCGGGGTTCGAATCCTCGCCGGGCCACCGTGCTGGGTAATCGCACGTTAAAAGGTAAGGCCTCGTTGATCCATTGCTCGCACAAGTTTCGACTTCTGAGGGTTGACGTTCGTCAGCTGGTTAACGAAAACGAACAATTTTTAGAACAATAATCAATTTACGGATGTCGTTTTCGATGATCTGTCTTTCATATTCAAGTCGAATATAACTATGATGATGAGGGATAATAAGGTCTCTTCCTACAACAATGCATTTGTTGATTTTTTTTCTGAAGACCGAATAGAAGGCTTTAGGGATCCTTTCACCGCACTTCCCATTATTATCTGTTTCTATTCTGGTTCTGGCTCCATCATGAGACCAATATTCCTGAATTATCGTCATATATCATCACTTGCATTCGATATGGCTTTGCTGTGATCGAAAAGTGAAGATGGAACAGAATTATCAATCTACCATATTCTTTTTCGATTGTGTGTCTTTTATATGCTATTTGCCGTGAATTCAAGTCTTGATTCTTACCCTCTAGACCTCAACATTATAACAGAAACTATTCCCACTATCGACATTGTTGGCATAAAGGTTGTTTTTCATAATTGTACTACTTATATTTTATGCATCTACATACCTCCAAACTCATGTTTTGACACATATGATAATCTCTTTGAAACTATTTGCAGTATGCAATGTTTACTAAACGATAGCAGTAACCTGATTGTTATTGGGGACTTCAATATTCCGGAATACTGTAACTTTTCTCGCGACTCTCCTCACAATCCAAAACAATTGGTTCTTTACAAAACTTCATGAATTTTTTGGGATTAACTCAATATAACGAGATATTCAACGCCAACAACAGAATTTTAGACTTGATATGTAGTAGATGTCTGATAAAGGTGGATGAATCATCATTTCCTCTCGTTCCCATTGATAGTCATCATCCCCCACTAGAATTCTCCTTCACCTATTTTCTGAAACCTGATAAGTTCACAACAAAACCAATGAAAAAATTCAATTTCAGGAAGGCGAACTTTCCTCAACTCTATGATATGCTTTTGAAAACCGACTGGAGTTTTTTGGAAAATTATGATAACGTTGACATAATGTGCAATGAGTTCTACAATTCCCTGGATAATATTTTCATAGAACACGTTCCTAAAACTACTGGTAATAAATCCACTTACCCTCCTTGGTTCACTGGGGATATAATTAGAAAATTGAAACAAAAGGACCTATACTCACGTAAATATAAATCAAGTGGTAATATTGAATATCTTGAAGCGTTTAGAACTCTTCGCAGGGATGCAAAAAAAGATATTTCTATTGCTCACTCCAGTTACATTCAGGAAAGTGAGCGCCAACTGTCAGATAATCCTTCTAAATTTTGGGCTTACCTGAATAATTTACGTAATTGTTCATCTATTCCCTGTTCTTTGAGTTATAATAACAATTGCATGACTGATCCCCAACAAATAGTTGATTCCTTTGCCACCTTTTTTGAATCCGCCTTTATCAAGTCCTCGAAGTTTCAGCAATCTGATAACATCAACCATTCTAACACACCAAATTTGCCAGTACCTAATAAAACTGAAGAAGATGTATTCAAGTCGCTAAAAAAATTCAAATCAAAAATGACAACAGGTCCAGACGGTATTCCGTCTTTTCTTTTGAAAGGATGTGCCATTATATTTCCTAAACCTCTGTCAATCATTTTTAATTTAGCTCTGAAAACCATATGTTTTCCTTCTGTTTGGAAAGTTGGTAAAATATGTCCTGTGTTCAAAAAAGGTGACAAATATATGATTGAATACTATAGACCAATCGTTATACTATGCAACTTCAGCAAATTATTCGAAATGGTTTTATATGACATTATATATGCGCATGTGAAATGTCAGATCATTGAAAATCAACATGGGTTTGTTAAAAGTCGCTCTACAACGAGTAACTTGACGTGCATCGCACAATTTATAGCTGTTGCTTTGGATAAATCTTCTCAGGTCGATGTCATTTACACTGATTTTTCTAAAGCTTTCGACCGACTTGATCATGGTATACTTCTGAACAAACTACTTTCCTTCGGCTTGACCAACAACTTTGTCTTTTTCTTGTACTCCTATCTAACTGAGAGGCGTATGAGAGTTGAATACAATGGATCCAAGTCTGTCGAAATAACAGCATCCTCGGGTGTCCCCCAAGGATCTGTCTTGGGACCCTTACTACTTATTTTATTTATAAATGACATTTGCCAGGGAATCGACTCGGAAATTATATTATATGCGGATGATTGTAAATTGTTTCGGCAGATTTCTTCTTTGGTTGACTGCAACTGTCTTCAAAGAGACATTGACAAATTAAATCAGTGGTGTGAAATTAACCTATTACCTCTGAACATTAGAAAGTGCAATTTAGTGACCTACTCTCGCAAATTATCACTCATTGGATTTTCTTATACTATAAACGGTCAAGTTTTGTCAAAAATGGAAGAATTCAAAGATCTTGGTGTTATTTTTGATACGAAATTTACATTTCCGCCTCACGTAAATTATATTGTTTCAAGTGGTTTCAAAACACTTGGTTTCATCATCAGAAACTCCAAATGGTTGTCTAAAATAAAAACGCACTTGTGATATCGAAGTTCGAATATGGCAGTGTTGTCTGGAACCCTGGACATGTCACATATATTGAGAGTCTAGAAAAAGTTCAAAGGAGTTTCCTCAAATACGTTTGTTTTAAATGTGATGGTATCTATCCGGAGAGGGGTATATCTCATGATCTTCTACTTTCTAGATTTCAAGTCAATTCTCTCGATAACCGTCGGACATATTTAGGTATTGCATTTTTGCACAAGATTCTAGAGTCACAAGTTGATTGCCCATACTTGCTTGCACATATCAATCTACATGTTCCTAGGCTACCTGTACGTAATTTCATTACATTTTATCTTCCCTTTGCGCAAACTAATGTACTTCTTCACTCTCCTATTTATAGAATATGTCGTGACTACTTGTCAATTCAGGATAGACTAGATATTTTTCATTGCAAGCAAACAGACATTAGGAGAGCTATTTTATCATAATATCTGTCTATTTGGTATTTTTCTGTACTGTTGTAAAGACGTGCATGAGCTTTTTTCTCACTGAGTTTTTTTCAGCTCATGCACGTCTCTACGCTGTGTTAATCATCTTCGTTTACACTTTTTTATCTTTTTCTGTGTTTTTAGTAATTTACCTATTTTATACCTTGATATATACATAGTGCATGTACTGTATTTATTGCTTCTTCCCATTCTGTAAAAGGCTTCGGCAGTTGAATGGTGTATCAATTAAATAAATAAAAATAAATAAATAAATATTGAATTCTGATATAACTTTGATGATTGAGGGACAATTAAGTCTCTTTCTACCACAATAACTTTGTAGAGTTCCTGTTCGAAGCGCGAGAGAAGGCTTCACATATCCTTTCACCACACTCTCCATTAATGTCTGTCTCTATCTCATTTCTGGCTCTATCTTGAGAACTATCTGCCTGAACTATCGTTATATATCATCATCTGAATTCGATATGGCTGTGCTCATTTGCTATAGGAGTAAAGATGGAAACTGAATAAACAATCTATAGTGTCGTTTTCGATTGCGTGTCTTTTATATAAGGGTCTGATATGACTTCGATGGTTGAAGGAAAATAAGGTCTCTTTCTACCACATTTCCTTTTTTCCGAAGCCCAAGTAGGAGGATTCTGCAATCCTTTCACCATACTTTCCTCAAATGTCTGTATCTCCTTCGGTTCTGGCTTTATCTTCAGGCCATTTTGCCTGAACTATCGTCATATTGCATTCGATATGGCTTTGCTTCGATCTCGATTACGATAAGACTGAAGATGAAAAAGAATAGTCAATCTACCCTTGTCGTTTTCGATTGTCTGTCTTTCATAGTGAAGTCAGATACAACTTTGATTATTAAGGGATAATTAGGTCTCTTTCTACCACAATACCTTTGATGAGTTCCTGTCCGAAGATCGAGTAGAAGGCTTTAGGGATCCATTCACCATACTCTCCAACAATGCCTGTCTCTATCACATTTCTGGCTCTATCTTATGAACAATCTGCCTGAACTATCGTCGTATCATTTGAATTCGATATGGCTTTGCTGTGATCTCAATTACGATAGGATAAAGATAGAACAGATTGAGCAATCTACCGTTTAGTTTTCAATTGTCTGTCTTTCATATAATAGTCTGATATACCTTTAATAATTGAAGGATAATAAGGTCTCTTTATACCACAATACCTTTGTTGAGTTCCTTTCCGAAGCTCGAGTGGAAGGCTTTAGGGACCCCTTCACCACACTTTCCATTAATCTCTGTCTCTATCTCAGTTCTGACTCCATCTCAAGACCTATGACTTCGGTGTTTGAAGGGTCATAAGATCTCTTTCTTCCACGATACCGTCGTTCAGTTCCTCTCTGAAGTTCGAGTAGAAGGCTTTAGGGATCCTTTCATCACACTTTCCATTCATATCCGTCGGTTCTGGCTCCATCTCGAGACCTATCTGCCTGAACTATAGTCATATATCATCATTTGCATTCGATATGGCTTTGCTGTGATCTCACTTACGATAAGAGTAAAGAAGAAACATAATCTACCGATTCGTTTTCAATTGTCTGTCTTTCATATAAGAGTCTGATATGCCTTCAATGATTGAAGGATAATAAGGTCTCTTTCTACCAAATTTCCTTTGTTGAGTTCCTTACCGAATCCCGAGTGAAGGCTTTAGGGATCCTTCCACCACACTTTCAACTAATGTCTCTCTCTCCTTCGGATCTGGCTCCATCTTCAGTCCATTCTACCTGAACTATTGTCATATATCATCATTTGCATTCGACATGGCTTTGCTGTGATCCCAATCACGATAGCAGTGAAGAAGGAACAGAATAAGCAATCTACTGTTGTCGTTTTCGATGTCTGTCTTTCATATCAAAGTCAGATATAACTTTGATGATTGAGGGATAGTAAGGTCTCTTTCTACCACAATACTTTTGATGAGTTCCTTTCCGAAGCCCGAGTGAAAGGCTCTAGGGATCCTTCACCAACAATTTCAACCAATGTCTATCTCTCTCCTTCGGTTCTAGCTCCATCTTCAGACCTTTCTGCCTGAAATGTCGTCATATATTATCACTTGCATTCGATATGGCTCTGCTGTGATCGCAATTACGATAAGAGTAAAGATGGAACAGAATAAGCAATCTACCGTTGTCGTTCAATATAGTCTGTCTTTTATATTGAAGTCAGATAAAACTTCGATGATTCAACTTATGATGACCCCAGGCTTATGTTTGAACATTATTAGGTAGAACGAGTATTCTATCATCATGGCATGAAAACGCAATTTCGTTTCTCAATTCTGTGTAAATAATATGTAAATGAGAATAGAAAATATACATTTTTCGTAAGATACAGCCACCTCCCGCAACACTTCGAATTTGATCTGAAATCAGGAGTGTATTCTGTGTTATATTTTCTGAGACTCCTCCAGCCTTTTTCATCACTTCACTGCTCTTGATGCAATATGCCTTCGCACCCGTACCATAAAAACATTCTATTGGTGAACCAGAAAATTCATCTTTCCTTTTATCGATAACTGAGACTGTTTTAGGAATGTTGTGGATGTTATCAATTTTGAAATTAGATGTATCAAAATATTCTATGTTGTCCCTCATATCATCATATACATCTTCTGTGAAGATCTCCAAAATCACTGAATCAGTGTCTGTGTAACAGAGATTTGCTTTTCACCATATTTTGTTTTCATGTATTTATAATAAAAATCATGAAAAACAGTTTTTGAAATATCCAAAATGAAAACCTAACATAAAGGGGATCGTCATGAGTCACTTTCAATTTTTCCTTTTGAACTGTTACTAAGTTCTCATCGAAAACTGCACGAGATTTGAAATGAGGTTTCGCTATGAGTCCTTCCTGGAATATTTTTTCAGTGACCACATAATTCAATGTCTTGTCTTTTATCTACGTTTCCCATTGTTTTTCCGAATATTGAATTTATGAACTCCAAAGCTCTATGAATCTTCATCAACTTCAACACATATTTCAAACACTGTTTCAAATTTCTAAAGTGTGTGATATATCTTTCCGTCCTTACCAAATTCGGAGTCAACTTGGAATACATGCTTCCCGGAGGCTTGATATTCTCTGGGCAGAAAGGTACGTCATCATGATTATCAAATAAGCTTGGTGAATATTCCAGTACATACCCCTTAGACGACGTATCTCCAATTCCGAAGTAATCAAATTGTTCTAGCTCATGCTCCTCCAACCATCTGAACTCCCGCATTGGAAGATATTCTCTCGTAGCAGCTCCATATAAATTTGTCGCATCCAGTTATAAAATGTATGAATTTGGTTTGGAGGGATCAAATGACTTTATGAATGGATTATTAGCTATAGCCTTCCTTTTGCTGCATTGGCTTACTCCTCCACGAATTCCCTTTTTGCAAAAATATATCATATCAACATCAGTTAGGAGCTATAGTTCGACTTTGGTTAAACACAGCATAGCATCCCAACTGAGTGAAGGGGAAGTCATATAGTGGGGAGGATCAAGTTTTATATTTTTCCAAACATTATTCCCCCAGAGTTGAACATCCAAATTCTTGCCTCACCTCACAAGCTTCATTATACTCTTCTTCATAAATATTCATTCCATTCAAAATATCAAAGAATTCAGATTGACTTGGTTGATTTTTCATAGCAGTCTACATATGAATAAGAAAAAATACCTTCACACTTCATCATATTGAATTTTCTCTCATCTGGAAAATATTTTATAACTTTCCGACATTGAGATGGTTTCAGCGTTAGACTGCGACTATCTTGAGATTTGGATAATAATCGTAAAAGTCAAAGATATATTCGTCTCTGATTTATACATTCTCCGATTTTTCCACGAAATATGATTTGGGGAATGAAATATACTTTTCTTTGATTTGAGCAATCACTGAGATATTTTCTCCATTCCGAGGAAGTTTTTTTATTGAAAGATGACAGTCATAATTCGTCAAATTATGAAAGAAGACAGAAATGAATCTCACCACTTTATAGTGCGAATTTCATATCGAATGAGGGCTAGCCCGGACGCACCAGTCAAGTGAAAATGATCGCGTACTTTGATGTCTTCAGGCTTATTACCACAAATGTGGCACTCTTCAGAATTTAGACAACCCAGGGATCGTACCCTTTCCACTAGGGACAGCAAAAATTAGAGTAGCCACACCCACCTTTCTCCACTATGTTGATTTCAAACCGATTCCAGAAGAAATCGAAGAACTGACTCATCATTATAATATAATTGAATCATCACTCACAAATCGCAAAGACCTCAGTTCAACCTAACTCACATCCTTACATCAATACATTGAACAATATATAGAATGTAGACCGTCATCTAAAATCAGTTGAAGAAAAACTTCCATCAATTTACCGTTTAGCGATTCGGGAAAAACGAGGTTTGATCGTTTGGTCAATGGACTCGGAAATATTGTCAAATTCAGTTCCGCTAACCTAGATAAGGAAGATGCCGAGCGTTACGATGCAGCTATTGAAAATTTGCAGAATAACGAAAATAAAATCGTTCATTCTCTGAATCAACAAATATCAGTGACTCACAAAATACTTGAAAATAACAACAAGACATTTTCACTTATAATTCATAATCAGAATGTGATCAAAGAAAATATCGAAGAGCTTAATATTACTCGTGAATAGATACATATACACATATAAAATTCAACTTGGTTACATTACTTTCAATTCTCACCAATATTGAAAACGCTATTTCTTTTGCAAAACTTGACACTTTACATCATAATATCTATCGATGATATAAAATCAATATTCGATGATTCGCTTCTGAAGAATCATCTTAAAGATCGATTGGTTTATTCAAAAAGCAAAGATATCCATGAACAATACGATATAACACCTGTTGATGCTTATTTCTTGAATACAAAACTCGTTTTTGCATTACATTTCCCTTCAGTACATTCCGATACCTTCTTACATTACCACCTTTACTTATTACCCACTCGTAATTTTACCACAATCATCCCTAAAAACTTTTTTTTCACAATGAGTAACGATATGTACAAATACGACTCTGGACAATGTCGTCATCTGAATGCGAACTACCTATGCCAGAACAACTTCCTGATTGATGGAACCTAGGAAAGCGATTGTATTTTTTCAATTTTTCAAGTAAAATACAACGAAGCTGTATGCCAAATAGCAACCATAGTAGTGAACAAGCCCTTTATTAAGGAAGTCAGCTATAACTCCTCAACAAGAAAAAGTTCAAACCCGATGCTACGAAACTGACTTCGTGATGCTGAAAGGATCATACCTCATCGAAATAGCTTACCAATGCAGTATCGAAACTTCCGGGCATGGATATACCAACGAGAAGGGAAAAACCAAAGGAAAACCATTATTTTCTTCCGAAATCACAATACCAGAGCAGAAAATCAAGTAAACCCCAAACTCCAAGTCGACGATATCCCGCTTGATGAACTACACGAAGTGCAAGTACAAGGGAATATACTTCAACCCCTAGATTAACGAGGCCCAACGTTTTCCATCCATCATCCTTGGACGATTTCCTTATACATATTCGTTAATATAGGGATCATTTATATCTGTCTAAGTTCAAAGTTCAAGAAAATTCAAGAAAAATACCAAGGATGCCACACAGTCCCAGCAATCTCCATGAGTTTTGTTTGTTCCATCCAAAACTTAATCTTAGGAGGAAGGAGTTACGTACCGAATAAGTACATTAAACAGCCTACTAGGTCTATGAGTCAGCCAAGGTGCGCCGTCGCTGCAGTATAAAATAGCCGCCATTTCCAGAAAAAGCCAACATTATATTTTCTCACCATTTCATATGACATTATTGAAAATCAGCCTTGATGTAACTTTTGTACGAACAACTTGTCCAAATAAATATATTTCGTCTTTTTGAAAACGGTCTTCGTTCTTTAAAATACATAATTCGTGCCACGCCTAAGCTGTCACCTGACTGATGACACGGGCTTGCCACCAGATTTCAAATTGCCCGCCGGATATGGCCGCCATCTTGGATTCGCTACTGTACATTTTATCTACTCCAGTGCATAGTTGTTATGATGTCTTCACCTCTTGTTTGTGTGTGTAACTTTTTCGCAGTTTATTTTTTACTCAATATGTGTGTTCATGTTCAGTGTTCAACGTATATCAATAATAACTTTTTCAAAGTTCCTTGATTGATACCCAATTCGATTCTCCAGGCTCAAATCAAGACTCAAATCGATGCCCAATACTCAAATAAAGGCCCGAGGCTTGAATTGAGGCTTAAATCGAAGTCCGCTTCCAAATCGAGGACAGCAGTGACTACACCCTCCCCTTAGGTGGCATGGCCCCTAAAGACGACTACCTATCAAATACAGGCCATGTGTGGTAACGCCTAATATAAGCTACATTTTTCTTTTTTCATCCCAATGTGCAATATTTGATTCAACAACAACAGCCACTCCAGTCTCACGACAAATCTCAGAGCGTCGCCATATTTGTTATCTCGTCAACCACATACCCCACAAGCAACGTCCAAATTTTGTGTACCTCCTGGGCGCACCAATTCATTGTTTGCCCTTCCCCATTGCATTGAAAACTACCTGTTATGCAGAGTAAGAAATTGATTCAAATATAATAATTAATATTATATAATAAGATATTTTTCGACAAGAACTATTTCACTATTGATCGGTACATCGTTTAGCAGATTTCACTATGAACATTAGTTTCCCAAGGATTCGAGAGACCGGACTGCAGGAACTAATTGCTTCTAGAGAAATGAACCATGAACGGCTGTTGTGAACCATTCGTGGACGTCCACGTTTGAAGGGTATGAATATTTAATTTAATTTCATATCAATTTCTTTGGGTCCGACTAGAAAACCTTCGCGAGTCATTTGATATCATGATTTTGGTTCCCAACGCATTTGAGAGACCGGGCCACAGGAACTGATTTCATCTTTGATCTATACATTGTTTTTCCGATTTCACTCTTAATACCAGTTTCCCAAGAATTTGAGAGACCGGGCTGCAGGAACTAATTGCATTAAAAGATATTCCGGTTCACTTAGAAATGGTTGACAGTCATACTCGGTTTTCATTCCAGCTAAGAATTGAAAGCATTCTTGATTCTTACTTTAGTGGTTCACTCATGACAATTTTCATTCAAAAAATTATGTTGCAGCTTTGAAACTTGTACCGTTTTACCGACTGCTGTGAATTGCAGTTCACCGAGTTTCTCACATTTTGGGAGTATTCAGTTTTTCCGCTAGAATATATCTATCCGAAAATTTTTTCATGATCATTTCATATGAATATATATCCGAAGACAAAATGTAATATAGTACCGCATCGGATTAAAATTTCAGTTTGTTTTTTTATTAACTCAACTGTATCACGTGGGTTTACATTTTTCCGACATTTTGGAAGTGTATATGCTGGTTACAGATAGTTCTCCGTTATCAAACCGGAATCGATTTATTTTAGTAATCCAAATTGCTGAATATATCAAAGTGGGTGAATCGAATATTTATATTTGATTACTGAATATTCATCGTACATCGCAGTAGGTAGCCCTGTTTGAAGCAATAGTTGTACTTGAAACCTACACCCTATTGCAAAAGTCTCTTCCAGTCACAATATGAGAACTCTGAGAAACCGTATCTGTTACTGGACCTCCCTAACGACTCACGAGGGAGTAGTGGAATAGAAGTATGGTTTCAGCGTTGAAACAAACTAATTCTCGGGAAACCGAGTGCGCCACGCTGTAACGTCCACCAACAAGCGTTACATGTCCGCAGTTTTCTTAAGAAAAGTGGCTAATTTCGCTGAAATTTTGGATTTTTTCCTGGCTTTCCAGAATTGATGATGGATTTGACATCGAAAGTGACATTCAAGGTCATGGTCAAGCTGCTTCCTAGCCCTTTTCATAATAGTAGTGCAGAACATTGCCACTCGTTTGAAAAAAATAACCTCTGTTTATGCAATCGTTTTTGTGAGTATTTTTCAGAATATTTTCCAATTCATATTAATACTTTTGAATGAAGTGGTCGTTACTTGATCTAAATCCTTATTATACGTACCCTGTACGATTTCCACATAACAAAGGGTTTACAATATCCATTTCGTTCACCAAGGAAATGGAAGATAATAATGCCCTCAACTAATGAACGACCAGATTGAATGGAATAATTCGCTTTACTGGATATGTTCCACAATTAATTATATGTTAGCTGTAAGAAATTGATTTTGGACTAGATCCTTCATATCGGACGCCGATTTCAGAATGTATAAATATCCATTCGTTCGTTTAGTATTTTCAGCATCATTACTTTTCTTCGGGTTTGTTTAGTATTTTGTTTTTTTCTTGATAAAGCTAGTGTATAGCGAAACACTTGTGGTTTTGTAATTCTTTTGTGGCCGAAAATTCTACAGGGTACTGTATATTCGCAACCCAGTAAAAAAAGATTGTGAAGATTTGTGTAAGGGTAAGAAGGAATGGTCAGTGGGTTCAATTAGATCACCAAAAACTCGTAGATTTCCCTGTACTTCCCTTGGACTACTTGAGAGATATGACCAAGTACGTCTTTCTTCCTCATATATTCAGGATATTAAGAAATGAAGATGAGCAATTACAAATTGATGAACATCTGAATCTCTGAAGGAGACAGGGTTATTTAGAATACGTGTATGTTCATCCAGTATAGGTCTGATAATGGGAAAACTACTGAGTCCCTCATGGACAAAATTTTTTATGGATGATTTGAAACAGAGAAGTCATAGTAACCCACTGGTCGGTAATCTCGTGTATTGGTACAGTACGTGGACGACATTTTAGCATGTTTCACAGGAACGAAGAGGCAACTGGATAAGTTCTTTGATTTCATCAATTCCATCCACTCTTCCATCAAATTCACCATGGAGATGGAAGAATATAATGCAATGGATTTTCTGGATTTGACAATAACAAAAATTAGGGATAAACATGATTTTTCAATTTTTAGAAAACCTTCACATACAGATATTGTAATTCACAATTCATCTACCCATCCTCACCAACAAAAAGTAGCAGCATTTAACAGTATGATTCACATACTGGTAAATGTCTTATCAGATACAAATTTCAAAAAAGAACTGAATATTATAAAACAAATCGCTATCAACAACGATTATAATAGTGATTTAGTAGACACTTCATTATCCAAAAAGCTGTATAGTCAAGTCCTGGAAGAAATCTACCCACTTACAACGAATTATGATAAGAATTACAGAACTTTGACTTATTTAGACCAACCGAGTAAGAGAATTTCTAATTCCTTTTAACAGAAAAATCTGAGGATTGCATATAAAATAAAGAATAATTCAAGCTCTTATATCCAAAACAACAAAGTGTCAGATAGATCAAGAGTTTATAGATTATTGTGTGGTTCATGTCCTATGTTTTATGTCGGTAAAACGGAAAGAACATTTGATGAACGAGTAAAATCACAGACGGACATGAGTTCAACCACGAATTTGAAATCCTCCATTTCCAAGGGAACTGTTTGAAACTCAATCTTTTGGAGAGTTTGGAAAGTAATAAGTGTAAACATTCCCAGTTCCTGATGGATGATGAGACGGAGCTGATTAATTCGGCTCTGTTTAATATGTTCCTGTTTAATGTGTTCTCGACAGGAAACTGTTCTAATGAGGATGTGACATCGGACCATTCATCTTATTAACTAGTTGTCGGACTATATTCATATTGACCGTTCGATATAATGTTGTATGAATTCGAAATATAACAGTGCTGGACTAGTTTAGGTTGCTACTTCTGGAAGCTATTGTATAGCGAAACACGTGTCGCGGTTTAGTAAACCCCTTATCGGTTTAGTAATTTTTTTCAGTAAATCAGTCGAAGGGGGAATAATTTCTGAAAGACATCAATATGGCGTACGTTATGATAAACAAAGTTGATAGTAGTAAGTCCTTCATAAAGAGTCGATACTTCATGATCGTAAGATGATCATGACTGGTCCTAACTGGTTTCATCATAATTACCTATTTCATTATCCCCATTCTGACTTACTCCAGATTGTTACCATAAAAGTATTTGAACTTTGACGAGCATCCTGTGTACAATGAGCGAATTCTATGAACATCTGTCAAAACTATCATGTTGCGAATGCTTCAATGACATCTGATTGTTATTTTTTGACGTAGAAACATGTCAAAAAACTCAACAGCCAGATTCAGCAGTGATGGTGATGCTGATTCCAATGTTACGGAGGTATTACCAAATTATCGTTCTCGATCTTCCTCATATCGAAATAGAAAAGGTTGGTGTCAATAGTTTCATAGAGCTTGCGAGTCCTTTCTTGTGATTCTTTCAGATCTAGAGGGTGGGCCATACGGAGATTCGCCTTCCGATCGAACTGAAGAAGCTTACAAGAACTGCTTTTTCTATATGATTGAAGAAAATGGAAATTCGACGAACACATCCGATCATAGTGAACGGAATCAGGATCTCTATAGTTTGAGAAACGACTACTTAGAAAAGCTGAATATTGTCAGGAGAAGATTGAATTTGATAGAAATAAATGATGACCGTGCTAAAAGCTGTCGTATTCAATGTACTATAACTGAGCTTCCTCAAGAAGGATCACCCGAAGACTCGCAAAATGGTTCCAGAAATTTGAAACAGGAGAAAACATCTCCTGAGTCCAGTGGTGGGCTATCTGAGAGCTTTGAGATCAAAACAATTCATCCATTTTCGATAGGTTATAATATTGATTCACAATCCATCAATAATCTTCTTGAATTGGAATACAATCCGCCAAAAAAGAAGTCTTGCTTTCGATTAAAAACTCCAAAATTACCCTCATCTTCAGAAAGTAACATTCCCTATCACACCAAAGTGAGTTTACATGAAGATATTTTCAAGAAGCCGAATGATACAGAATCGAAAGGAGCAACTGCTCAAACCGTTATCGAAGACTTTCATGAGAAATTTACTGTGACGAAATGGACGCAGTGCTCTGATCAGGAAGCAGAATGCTCTGTAAATAGGTCCGAAATGAAGGAGAATATTAATCTATTTCCAACAGTGATAGTTCGAACAGAGTCCTCTTCGGAACCTTCGGCCAGATCTCTCGTAGCTCCGGCGGAAAGTAAAGAAAAACAAATCAAAAAAGCAAAAGGGTATCCTCTGAATTATATTGAGGAAAATTCTTTGGAGAGCTATAATACAGTGACAACCAGCATAACGATTTTAGAAGATACAGCTACCGGAAAAAAAAGACGAAGAAGACGTCCTGGTGCCAGAAATGATAAAGCCCCAAAGGCTGAGCTGAATCTGTGGAAGAATACCCGATCTGAAACCAGTGAATGGGCTGATGGAGATTCTGTTGGTCAAAAAATATCTGAAAATAGGGGATTACGATTCAAACAAGATATCACGCAATTCCTCACCTACAGAAAAGAAAAGCGCAGGGCGAAAAGTTCCCCAATCAAACGGAAAAATTCTGTACCTTTTGGTCCCATTGTAATCAATGGCTATGAAAAAGAACAAAATCTTGATCATAAATTCTACCTATTCAATTCAAGTTCATTCTCCGATGACGATAAATATATTAGAGGACCATGTGATCGTAAATGGGAATCTAATAGCTCTCCGGAGAGGAGAGAGACCTTTTGGGCAAGTCTAATTTCTTGCTTCAGACCGATTATCAGATTCATCAGAAAGAGATGATATTTTTAAGTGTAAAATTGTAAACAGTAGCATAGGCCTAATGCTTATCTTGAAATCATTATTATATATTTATATCACTGTTTTTTCATTTGGGATTAAGTATATTATTCTGCTCTTTGATTTGAATTTCGTTTCAGAACAATACTGTAGTTTCGCAACACATTTAGGTATGTCACTGTTTTTCTATTCTGGATTATAGAATTCTGGTCTCACAATTGAATTTCGTTTCCCATTATTAAGTTCTTATCTCTATCGAGAAACTATCTACTCTATTGTAGATCTGTGCCACATGACTTCCATCAGAACTGTGAAATGGAGTGAATTTAACGAAAATGGTCTCGTATGAAGGTTTTAGATATCAATGAATTTGGTCTCATTGAGTTATTCACCAATACAGAGGGACCTGTTTAAAAGCGTAGAGTTTCAAATTAATGCTTTTTAAAGAAAATTAAAAAGGCCGAAGCTATGCTCAAAAGAACCCAGATAGGATAAAAACGTACCTAGGATATACACAGTTCACTCAGGACATCCTCGATTCGTTCGGTATACTTTTTGAAGACGTCTTCAGTACGTTTTTGCTACAAAGCCAGATGTCCCCAAGACGCCCAATAATTGATGGCTTCATCGTATTCTATGGACGTCCAGTTTCAGTTTTATTTGGAACGTACCAAAGAAGTCCAATTAAAACTTCTCCTGAATATCCTAAAGACATTTGGAGGATGTTCGGGGTAGGTATAGGACGACATCCTCGATCGGTAAACGTCCCGAAGACGTCTTCGTTACGTCCATGTTACAAAGGCAGATGCCCCCGAGACGTTTAAATGATGCCCTCGTCAAAGTCGAATTTCAAATGCCTTTGGTACGTAGCAGAGACTTACACTGAAAAATTCTTCGAGTTTTATCTAAAAACGTTACAGTAACATTCTTGAAAATTAATGGTAATGGTTTGGACTTCCATTGTCTATATTATTAACTCTATTGAAACCTGTTGCTAAGAACGAAAGGATAAAATTATAAATCAATTCAGAAAATCAAAATTTTGATCAGTAACTTAAGGATTGATTGATCAAAGAAAAATAATGCTGTTACGAAAAAAATGAGTTATCGAATATGAAATATGAGCCAAGAAAATTTTTTTTAAATAAGGAAATAAATGAAATAATATTGTGACAAGAAAATTGAGGTATTGAATGTGAAATACTAGTCAGAAAATATGAATAAAGAAATGAATGAAATATTATGAAAAAATGTTGAAACCAAGTTTCAAGTTGAGTGTAATCACGACGTTTCGATTGCTGGTATCCGCAATCGTCTTCGGGTGATGACTTTATTTATATTTTTTGACTAGAATTCCACATTCGATACCTCAATTTTCTTGTCACGATATTATTTCATTTATTTTTTTTACAAGAATGTTTGCTTGGGTCATATTTCATATTCGATAACTCGATTTTTTTTTATCAATCAATCCAGTTTCCTTGCCGACGTTTCGGCTCTCATTTCGGAGCCATTTTCAAGACTGAGTGACCTTGCCTCTAGGTCTGAGTCGTTTTAATAACTGGGTTTCATCACTGGAAATCAAGGATAAATATATATATATATATATATATATATATATATATACCGGGTATTCCATATACGATGGTCTATTAGACGTATCTAGAGAACAAAAAAAGGTAAGAGTTTCAAATTTTGGTTACCGATGTATATGGCTGTGATCTATCTTTTGATAATATTTTCATCTCCGCATTGTTGCCACATCTACATGTAATAGACATCAACTTGGAAATTTCAAATGGAACACCCTATATATTATTATTATATCATTTTTGAATTCTCCATCAAAATACAGATCACTTTTGTAAACCATGTTCTATACCTATTTCTCAACGTTTTTTGAATAATAATTATTTTGTGAATTTTTTTGGCCAAAATAAGATAATTTTGATACTCAATATCGCCTGAATTCAGGGACACACCAATCTCAAATTCTGGCAACATTGAGATAAGGTATGGTGGTTGTTTTTTCAGAACGGAACTCGAATCTTATTCTATACAGAGTGTCTGAAAAACGTGTCTCAATTTGTATTTGATAAATGACCATAACTCTGTTTTTTCCAAATGTAACACCCTGTATATTTTTCAATTTTCGAAATCAACCAATCAATGTGAACAACTTTGATCAGCTATGTCCTATTCCTATCTCTAACCGTTTAGGAGATATGAACTATTTTTTAAATTTTTTGCTCCTATGAAAGCATAAAATTTCCAAAAACAAATCAAAAATCAAGTGCATCAAGTGACAGATAAGAGCTAAAACTTTTTTGAAGAGGGTGTGATTTTCTGGTGTTTGAATTTGATACTGAATTGTCCTTCCTAATATAAACTCAGTATCGTAGGTGCTAGAAATGCGTGCCATTCACCTGAAAACTTCGATAGATCGACGTCATTACATGATCAGTCAGTCATGACACTGCCACACTGCATATTACATATGCATATTACACCCTAGTTTCCAGTACCTTTTTTGTAATCACAGGTATTCTGAACACCGGGCTGCGGCCGAATCCCAAGTATTCAAAAGTGGTAGGTACCCACCGATTATCGAACATATCTGTAAGCTCTCTGCTCACCTCATGTACAATGTCCAAGACTCTCATCAAACTAATGTTTCAGGTATTCCTTCACAGTCGTTTTCAAAACATCCAAATAACTTTTGGGAATCAACTTTTTCTTATGAATGCAAATGGAAAATGTCCCTCTCTCTTATGGAGTAAAAGATTTTCTCATGCACAAAAATAACTATTTCAACGATTGAATATTACCTCACTTGAAATTTGTTATTCAAAGGTAATCAGAAATACAATATAACTGCCATACAATTTAATCATTCTGACCCAGTGAATATGGAAACAATTTATATTTTCGATTTTCTGTTTCATTTCTGTTTCATTTAGTGAATTTTAATAACAGTTGAGCGATCTGAGGCTGAGGTTTCACATGTATTTCATGACTATAAAAGAGAGAGACCCATGCGCAAAATACACCTCGTATTCATGTGCAAAAATATCCGCACAATGATACTCATAAATATTGCCCTTATATTTAGTCTCTTATTCGGAAAAATGATCGGCCTCTCAATTCAATGAGAACTCGATATACAATCGAAAAGTCGTTAAGGTGTAGATTTTCAACTTTAGTAAGGAACATAACCTCAAATTGAAAGTTTCATCTGTAAGTATACAATCATGCACACGTTCTCAATAACATACA
Source organism: Zygogramma bicolorata (assembly GCA_032362365.1). Classification (NCBI taxonomy): domain Eukaryota; kingdom Metazoa; phylum Arthropoda; class Insecta; order Coleoptera; family Chrysomelidae; genus Zygogramma; species Zygogramma bicolorata. The sequence continues at coordinate 89,348 of JAVJAQ010002871.1, forward strand.
ATACACACATTCTCAAAATTTCAGCCTCGCAAATATGACGTAGGTCTCAGGCCTTCGAAAATTTACACCTTTTGATTGAAAATTGTGCCAAACTGAAATTGTTTTCGAAAGAAATACTTTTGAATATCATTGGAAAAGTCTGACAAATCCAACACACATAATGAATCTTTTTATATTCACAATCATCTACTCGGATATCAATAGAGTTTTAAACATTCTGAAATTTTGAATTTCGCAACTGAATTCCAACAAAGATAATAGTGCGTCATGATCTACTGAGTCTGATTTTAAAAACAAAAGAATGGATTTGACAATGACTTGTTTGAATAGTTTGGCTGTCATATTAAAGTATTGAAGATGAATAATAATAATTTCTCGAACTCTGAAATCCTGAATCTGTTTTATATTCACGGTGAGTGCGCTAAAATCATTTCAAGGACCTGTAGAAGATTCAATGAGTTATATCCCAATTTACCGGCAATGAATGAAAGAAAATTCAGAAGACTTGAACGGAATTACCTCGACTATGGAAAAGTCCGTGCCTCAAAAAATTGAGTGAGTCCGGTGACTGGTGATATGGAAAATGAAATAGACATTTTAGGATATTTTTATGCTTATCCTCATGCATCAGTATCTAGTGCTGCGGTTGATTTGGGAATATCTCGAACTACAATATGGAGAATTTTACAGAAACACAATATGCACGATTATAAATTCATTAGGCTGCAAGCTTTGCATAGAGATGACCCACCAAAACGGGAAGAATTTTGCGAACTGGCACTAACATGGACATACGAAGATCCAAACTTTTTGAAAAAAATTATATGGACTGACGAATCAAATTTTTCACGTGAGGGAATTTTCAATCGTCGAAATAATCACTTCTGGGCATCAGAAAATCTACATTTCATTAGACAAAAAGGATTTCAACAAAAATTCAGTTTTAATGTTTTTTGTATGCTCATGGATGATAAAGTTTCTACTTGCATTTATGAAGAAGAGTTGAATTCCGAAAAATCTTTAGATATTCTGAGATCGACTGTGAGTGATTTTCTGGACAATTTGCCCCTGAATTTGTCCCGGAATTGTTGGTACCAGTTGGATGGAGCTCCTGGACATTGCACAAGTAAAGTGAGTAGGGAACTAACCGATATGTTCGAAGATCGGTGGAAAATCGAAGAAAAGGTATATAGAACACCTGTCGATACGAAACAGGAACTGAAAGATCGGGTTAGATGTGCCTTCGAGGAAATCGACCCTTCGGAAATCCGCAGAGCCTCGACTGATCACGTATTAACATCGATCCATGAATGTTTAGAAGTGAATGGTCAGCATTTCAAGCACCTGAGCTACTGAATTTTTGTAATGTCAGTATACATATGTCAAATAATTGCGAAGCTATTATCACAATATTATATCTTGTTTTTCAATGTATTTGAAATTATTTTTCAAATCAATTTAATTTTGAAAAATGTTCGTTCTTTTGTCAAAGTAGTAATGTTTGTCATACACCCATTATGAAATTCCACTGATGTGTTCCATTTCACATTTCTGAACTAATATGAAGTTATTATTTTTTATTCGATGTGTTCAATAATACATTTTTCATCGAATTTTGTACTTGAAATTTTATATTTGCATTGACGCAAAAAAATTATAAAAGGAATCATATCTCATGAAGGGTCAGAGATAGGTAGGTATAGGATAAAGTCGATAAAAGTCATTCACATTGGTTGGCTGAATTCGGAAATTGAAAAATATACAGGGTGTTACATTTGAAAAAAACAGAGTTATGGTCATTTATCAAACATACAAATTGAGACACGTTTTTCAGACACTGTATAGAATAAGATTTGAGTTCCGTTCTGAAAAAACAACCACCATACCTCATCTCAATGTTGCCAGAATTTGAGATTGGTGTGTCCATGAATTCAGGCGATATCAAGTATTAAAATTATCTTGTTTTGGCCAAAAAAATTCACAGAATAATTAATATTCAAAAAACGGTGAGAGATAGGTATAGAACATGGTTCACAAAATTGATCTGTATTTTGATGGAGAATTCAAAAATGATATAATATATAGGGTGTTCCATTTGAAATTTCCAAGTTGATGTCTATTACATGTAGATGTGGCAACAATGCGGAGATGAAAATATTTTCAAACGATAAATCACAGCCATATACATCGGTAACCAAAATTTGAAACTCTCACCTTTTTTTGTTCCCTAGATACGTCTAATAGACCATCGTATATGGAATACCCTGTATATATATATATATATATTAGAGGGGAAGTCTTTGCTGACCAGTTAAGAACAAAACTGTAGTTTTTTTGGGTGAACAGCAGAACGGAAGTGTACTCTTATAACACCAGTTTTTCCAATATTTCGATAATGTTTATTACCATCTTCAGGGAAAAGCTACAAAATTGTTATTTTAAGTTATCACATCAAATAAACAGTAACAAGAACCTTACTGTATTTGAGGTTAGTCGTATTAAAAACGTTGGTAAAGTGAATTAACATGTCGCAGTAGTCGCAGACGAAAAATATGTTCACAGTCCAATATTAAAATTTTACACCAAGTAAACTGTTTGAAAAGCCATTGAAATATTAACAAGATTAAAAAAATATAGCTGCATATTCAACAGGTGAATACACATAAAAGTCGAACTTTAACGGTTGAATATGAATTCTGAATGAAAATGACAATGAAATTTGAAATGACAGAGTTGACATGAAGTATGGAACATCTAGAAACAGGTGTGTGAAGAGACATCTGCCAGGGTGGAACGACGCCAGAGCGAGAGAACACTGCTACCATCTGTTCGGAATTGAATTTATAGTAATCAATATTATTGATTTTTTTGAACTTGAAGGATGTTAACATTAAATAAGTATGGATTGAGAAAAGATTGTAATTATTATGTGCAAACTATTTTGAAACAAATTTAGAAAATATAAAAGTAATAATTTTTTAATTTAGAATAGTAGAACTATTGTTGTTTGCACAATGTCGAAAATTTTTATCAATATCAAGTAGATATGCATAGATTCCACTGAGGTGTTTGCAACAAAAGAACTGATATTAAACACCTCAGTGGAATCTATGCATATCTACTTGATATTGATAAAAATTTTCGACATTGTGCAAACAACAATAGTTCTACTATTCTAAATTAAAAAATTATTACTTTTATATTTTCTAAATTTGTTTCAAAATAGTTTGCACATAATAATTACAATCTTTTCTCAATCCATACTTATTTAATGTTAACATCCTTCAAGTTCAAAAAAATCAATAATATTGATTACTATAAATTCAATTCCGAACAGATGGTAGCAGTGTTCTCTCGCTCTGGCGTCGTTCCACCCTGGCAGATGTCTCTTCACACACCTGTTTCTAGATGTTCCATACTTCATGTCAACTCTGTCATTTCAAATTTCATTGTCATTGTCATTCAGAATTCATATTCAACCGTTAAAGTTCGACTTTTATGTGTATTCACCTGTTGAATATGCAGCTATATTTTTTTAATCTTGTTAATATTTCAATATATTTAATATATATATATATATATATATATATAATCAAGGAAGGATAAATATCGAGTTCGGAGGTCGAAACTCTAGACATCAACTAGAAGATGGCAAATGAGACTTTACCGAAACGTCGTGATAATTATCTTTCAGCACGGATGCACAGACCACTAGCCGCATGCGGCCCGCCGGTCGAATACTGGTGGCCCGCCGACAGCAAAAATTATACCCTAGTACATTCGAAACATATTGAATTCTATTCGGTAATGTTCGTGCCGATCTCGGTTAAATTCGTTTTCTTGAGGAAGCGGTGGCGGCTCATCCACGGGTTATTGTATTGTTAGAGCAAGCGAGATAGCAATAGTCCCGAATTCCCGATTGCTCGCGAAGGTAGATACACGAAGCTTCCAGAGTCGGTTTCGAGATTTCTCCAAACAGTTTTCGACTCTATACGCGCGGTATAAAAGCCACGCTAACCGCAGCGACCGACAGTACGGTTTTAATTTGAGTCGAGTGTCAATAGTTCTAGTGTAGATTTTAACTCGACACAATGGAAATGGAGATGAACAACGCTGTTCCTTTCTTAGATGTCCACATCACAAAATCCAACGATAATTTCACTCATACTGTCTACCGAAAACCCACGCACACCGATAGATATCTTAATGCCAACCCCCACCATCATCCAGCCCAGGTGAGCTCCGTGCTGAATTATCTTACCAATAGATCCATCAAACTCACAGTTGACCATAACAGACCCAGTGAGCTGGAAAAGCTCACATCTGCTCTTCATCAAAATGATTATTCCTACCCCCAGATCCAAAGAACCATTCAACGCCAACACACCCGCTTCTCGCATCCCAAACCACCGGACGACCCGGCTGAACGTCCGAAAGCTTCCCTTCCTTTCATTCGGGGTGTCACCGATAAAGTGAGCCGAATTCTGACAAAATACGACATCAAGACAGATTTCACAGCAAACGATCAAATATCCTCTTTCCTGCGCTCGCCTAAAGATACAATACCCAACGAATCACAAGGAATATATGAAATTCCTTGCCACGACTGCCCGAGAATATATATGGGACAGACGAACCAACGAGTATCAAACAGGTCCTACGAGCACGAACAAATCCATTAATTAATCCTTCTCAAAGCAGACCTGTATACAGTCCGACAGTTTCAACAACGTCGGATTCTCATACAGCTATAAATACCATCCCCCTATCCACCAAACCACAATCTGCACTCTGTCAAGATGAGTGCTGAGGGTTGAGGAGACTTAGACCTCGCCTCCAAGTCAAGAAGTCTTGAGAATGGCTCCAAAGTGGGAGTCGAAACGTCGAAAAAATAAAAAATTCCAGACGCGGTTCAACCGGCAGTTCCAGAGAGCACATATCCGACCGCGGAAGCCTATCCGAGCGATAATATATATATATATATATATATATATATATATATATTGATGATGCTTGTAATTCAAAGAGGTAGGATGAACCATAAAACGAAGGGAAATAAGTTGAACGTAACTTGTGTCGAGATGATATATTGGTAACTAATTACAATCAAAAACATTCAAATTAACTATATTAATAAAAACAGCAGATGTTTCTTATACAATGTGAATCTGAATGAGTTCACAATATCAACACCCTCCGATGAACTTATAATCTACTCACCAAACCCATTTTCTCTAAACAAAATGAATGTTTCATCTTGAATAACGGTTTCGTTAACAAATCAGCCACCATTTCTTCCGAGTATGAATCAAACGAATTTTTCCATTTTCTATATTCTCCCTCAGAAAATGATGACGAATATCAATATGTTTTGTCCGTTGTCTGTAGGCTGCTGTTTGAGCTAATTCGATGGTTCCTCTATTATCGCAACGAACAATGGTAGCTTCTGATACTACATGTGGATCAAGTTCATCACATAGCTGTCTTAACCACAATGCTTCCTGACATGTGGCAGACAAAGCAATGTACTCAGGCTCTGTTGTAGAAAGAGCAACAGTTTGTTGCTTTTTACTGAACCATGACACTGAACCACCTTGGAATGTGAATATGGTTTCCGTCACGGAATGCCTATCATTCGCATCGTTAGCCCAGTCTGCATCGCTGAATCGTTGCAATCCCCCTCAATTTTTGGTGAATTCCATCTTCATATCGACAGTTCCAGCTGAATATCAGAAAATCCGTTTAACAGCTGTCCAGTGAAATTTTCCAGGGTTATTTGAGAAACGACTCACCAACCCTGTGGCAAAAGCAATGTCTGGTCTAGTTCCCTGGCAAGCATGAAGTAGACTACCTATTGCTTCTTTATAAGGAATCTTTTTCATTTCATCCTTTTCAGCATCTGTTGTGGGTGACAAGGAACAATCAAACTTCTGGTTAGGATCTAGTGGGGTCGAAACAGGATTGCAATTTGCCATGTTGAATTTTTCTAACATGCTTTTGATATAGGAAGATTGATCTAACCATAGTTTTTCTTCTTCCATATCCCTCGTGATTCTCATTCCTAAACATTGAGATGCTTCTCCTAGATCCTTCATTTTGAAATTTTCCTGTAGCTGCATTTTGATTTCAATCATGTGTTGCTCATTATCAGAGATAATTAACAAATCATCAACATACACTGCCAAAATGATTATCTTGGAATGTGATTTCTGATAATAAACACATTGATCAGCTTTACATTGAACGAAATTAATTTCCTTCAGAACAGTATCTAGTCTTTTGTTCCAAGCTCTTCCGCTTTGCTGCAAACCATACATGAATTTTCGAAGTTGACACACCTTGGTTTCCATTCCTTTGATCTGAAATTCTGCAGGTTGTCTGATGTAAATGACTTCTTCCAAATTTCCATGAAGGTAAGCTGTCGTTACGTCCATCTGGTGCATTCCAAATAAAAATCTCATTGAGCTATATCTAACAACGGGGGAAAATACTTCGTTGTAGTCTATGCCTTCAACTTGATTGAAACCACGAACAACTAATCTTGCTTTGTACCTCTTTATTGAACCATCCAAATTTCTTTTTGTTTTGAATACCCATTTCGTATCGAGGGTACGACTATCTTCGGGAAGCTCTATTAAAAACCAAGTATTATTTTCCATCAGGGACTCATATTGGCACATAGCTTCTTTCCAAAAAGCTTTTTCTGGACTTTGAAGAGCTTCTTCCACTGTTGTTGGATCATTCGAGCTCATATCAGTGAAATATGTTATGAAATCGCTCATAGTAAGTGCTTTTCTTTGTCTTGTAGAGTGGCGTGATGCTATTTCTAATGTGTTCTCTATATTTGTGCTCAAATCTTGAGTCATTTCCACCAAACCGGAGGTCTCTTGACACGTGTCAGTGTATTCAATTGACAGATTGTCCTCCGACAATTGACGGATCATTTTATTGGTTTCATCGCTGTCACCTACTTCGGATGGAAATAAACATAATGGGCGATTCTGGTTCTGCAAATTTTCATGTTGAACTTGGGGTGATTCTTCTGAAGATATTTCATCGGAGTCTCCGTATTTCGTTTCGAAAAATATCACGTCCCTACTTTTGAAAATTTTCTTCGATTCTGGTTCTATAAGGCGATAGGCTTTCGTATCTTCAAAATATCCCAAAAAAATGTATTCCTTCGATTTAGGATCTCACTTCTTTCTTTTTTCTCTGGGAATATGAGCCATACATTTACAACCGAAAACTCGGAGATGGCTGATGTCTGGCTTCTTGGTAGTCCAAATTTCCTCAGGAACTCATTTGGTTTTACTGGAAGGCGATCTGTTTTATCAAATAAACTGCTGTTGAGACTGCTTCGGCCCAATATTCTTTCGATAAACTGCTCTCGATCAACATACTTCTTGCTCTCTCCACTATTGTTCGATTCATTCTCTCAGCAAGCCCATTTTGTTCGGGATTGTGAGGTATAGTAAGTTGATGTCGAATTCCTGATGCCTGCAGTAGAGTTTTCAAAGAATCATTCACATATTCACGTCCATTATCTGTATGTAAAATTTTTATTCGTTTATTCGTTTGATTTTCAACCAGCACTTTGAATTTTTCGAAAAATGTTTTCGTCCGGTCTTTATTTTCTAAGAAATAAACGAATACTTTTCTGGAGAAATCATCGATGAAAGTTAACAAATATCCTCCTATGGATTTTGTTTCCATTGGTCCGCAAAGGTCTGAGTGAATCAATTCCAAGTTTTCACTGGATCTGCTAGTGCTCGCTTTGAAAGGTTCACGATGCTGCTTTCCCTTTATGCAAGTGATACAAGGCTCTTCGCTACATTTCTGTAAATTATATCCAGTGATTAAATATTTTTGCAGAAGACTTTTTCGGTTCAAGTGTCCCAAACGCTGATGCCACAAATTTCCATTAGACATAGTTTGAGCACAGAAAGTTTATTTTACTGGTTCTATCCAATTTGGAGATTCCATTTTCGTTAGAGCCTGTCGCTATAATTTCACCATCTGAACTGACGATTTGACAGCCACTTCTGGTAAAAGTAACAGATTGTCCTTGCTGGGTAATTTTACTGACGGAAAGTAGATTTTCAGGAATATTTGGAATGAATAGAACATCTTCAGCTTCGATTATACCAGAATCAACTTGAATTTTTACTTTTCCAACTGTCTCTGCCAACATTTTTGTATTATTTGCTGCAACTATTTCGGTGTTGATGCACTCACTTGCATTTTCTAACCACGATTTATTTCTGGTCAAATGGGAAGAGGCACAGGAGTCTATGAACCAATCTCCGGTTTGTTTTCCATCAGTGGTGGAGAAAGCATAAAACACTCGGTTATTTTTCTTTTTTTCTTCGGCTCTCTTCTCATTTTTAATTTTATTTCTGCATATTTGGCATAATGTCCTAATTTATTGCAATTGTAACACCTGACTTTAGACGTATTTCCTCTCTTTAGATTCTGGCTTGAATATAACGCCGCTTCTGTCTTCTGTCTCCACTTCTATTACTGCTGGCTTTGATTTTTTGCAACAATTTTGTTTTTATTGCGTCGCCAGTGATTGCTACTCCGGAACTCTCTAAACCCATTATCATCGGTTTATAGTCACTTGGTAGACCAGCAAGTAGTAAAGCTCCTACCCATTCGTCATTCACTTCAAAGTTCAAATTGTTCAACTCATGAGCAGTGGTAATAATTGTGTTCACATACTCATCAACTGAAGTACAATTATTCAATCGTGTTGTCACTAAGGTTCTCAAGAGTCCTACTTTTCTTGTCAAACCAGAATCTTCAAACACAGTCTGCATCTTTTCCCACGCTTCTTTTGCCGTTGTAGTATTTTGGATATGCGAGAAGTTCACTGTGTCAATGGAAATGATTATTTTCGATCTAGCTTTTATGTCCTTTTTTTGATCTTTTGTGTATTCCTCTTTTCCTTCTATACATCCCCATCAATCTTCATGTTCTAAATAGGCCCTCATGGCAAATTTCCATGTTGAGAAGTTTTCTCTACCTGACAGCTTGTCAATTTGATTTCCAGACTGGGACATTTTTTCGGAGGCGGAGAACTGTATGGCTTTACTATCCTTTTACTCAATTAGCAATGACCTGGGCCCATAACCTGATGATGCTTGTAATTTAAAGAGTAGGATGAACCATAAAACGAAGGGGAATAAGTTGAACGTAACTTGGGTCAAGATGATATATTGGTAACTAATTACAATCAAAAACGTTCGGAGGTCGAAACTGTAGACATCACCTAGAAGATGGCAAATGAGACTTTGCCGAAACGTTGTGACAATTATCCTTCAGGGGATCGAAACCACAGAACACGGAATGAAACCCGAAAAAACAACTCCACACTGGACAGCCTACAATACAATGAATATCACATATTAATCATATTACGTACTGACAATAACATTTCAAAACACCTAACAGAAAATCAAACTCAAAAACATTTAAGAAACACACTGTACATTGAAATTCACAAACCAGACTACAAAACAAAATAAGGACATTGACAGATTAGAAAAGATTGAGACAAGACTGACAAGACATTTTCCGGCTGTTTCACTTCAAGAAAAGCATTCAATCCCTGTGTATATTACAATCTTCAATCTTCTGATTCTCCTGAACTTTATTTGCCATTTTATTCATCGAAACATAACCAAAAGACGATTTTCCGCGTAGAAACATTTTAAGGTAGTGTTCTTTTATAGTAAATTTCATTTAGTTGCTTTTAGAACGTGTTCGGATACTGTACGAGTCACTGTAAAATTTCACTTTATATATTTTCATATAGTATATTTAATAATAAGTTGGGTTTCTCGTATTTCAGGGACAGTAAATATAAGTAATTTCATGAGAAAAATTTTCACACATTGAAATTTTGAAACATTCATTGGAAAAAGGTACTGAAATGAAATATAATTGGTAACAGATTTGATTTTGGAAACATTTTATTTGGTTCTTTATATGAATTGCATTTTATGACATCAAGAAACTGTTCTACCATCCAAAGAAACTGCACCACTGAGAAAGAGTTCTACATGTTCATTGGCGTCGAACTGAGCTAGAAAAGAAGTAAACTAAAAAGGCACAAATACAGGTGAAAGTGAAAGACTGGGCATATTTACTATAAAAAAAAATCAAAACTACTTTCTGAAAATTAACTTTATATTTCTTTTACAAATGTTTACAACCTAAAAACTTTCGATTCTATTCCATTGCAATTGATAATCACTACTTTGTCAGAAAAAATTAAGTAAAAATACCATTATAACAATTGGCGCTAACAACGTAGGGCACATCTGGAAAGGGCAAAACAGGAGTGAGTGTGAAAGATTTCGAGTGAAACAGAAGTTATGGATTTGAGAGATGGTAAGAGAGTAGGTATGGAAGAAAGTGGAGAAGATGGTGAGCATGGAGAGACGAGTGGAGTAGCAAAAGAGAGAGAGAGAATCAGACTGAAAGCAGAATGGATGAAAAGTTCAAAATGCTAATGGAATTTATACGGAGTAATATAGGAGGTATGACAGAGAACATGGAAAGAATGGAAGAAAAGGCGAAAGAGAATATGAAAGCGAACATAGAAAGAATGGAGGAAAGAACGAAGCAGATAATAAAAGAGAACATGGAGAGAATGGAAGAGAGAACAGAAGAAAATATAAGAGAAAGTATGGAAGGCATGAAGGAAAACATAGAAGGTATGAAAGAAAGTATGGAAGAGTACATGGTGCGAAAGTTGGAAGAAAATAAAAAGGAAATCATTGAAAAATGCAAAAATTTTGAAAAGAAAATCGAACAACAAAATATACAATTTTATGACAAAATGAATAGAGAAATAGTGAACATAGGGAATGCAGTAGAGCAAAATAATGAACAAATTAAAGACATAAGGAAAGAATTTGAAACAGCTGATCAAAATACTGTAATGGAAATTGAAAAAGTGAATAAAAAAGTAGATATGCAACAATCAATTTTAGGCAGAGACAATGGTGATTATAATTACAAAATTAAGGAGCTGGGAAATAAATTGAAATTATTAGAGGAAAGTAGAAAAAATGAAATAGTGGAAACCAGGATAATAACAACTTCAAAATCATCAAAACAATAATACATTCGATGGAAACATAAGAAAACTACACCTTATAACATTTATAAAATTATTAAAGAATAAAACCAGAAATATACTAGATAATGGGGAGTTGAAAGACTTTATTAGAGGATTTTCAGTAAATCAGACATGTACATGGTTTGATAGTCAAGAAAATGCACAGTTAATAGTGAGAGATCAATTACAGTTTGGAAAATTTGATGAACAAAGAAGCATGAACTATAATAATTATGCAATTCAATTATGCTCAATAGCACAATATCTAAATCCTAAAATGAATGAGGAAGAAATAGTAGGAAATATTAGTAGACATTTCAAGCAAGTGATATTTGAAATTATTGGCATGCACGAAATAAAAACTATGACTAGGTTGAATGAATATTTGATGAGGTTAGAAAGGACTCTATCTTATAGAAATTGGGATGAAGAAACCAAAACACAAGATATTCTGATAATGGAAATCAAAATTACAATACTCAAATTGGATATCGGAATAGAAGGGAATTTAATAATAATGAGAGGGAACATAATGATGATAGGTATGGGAGAAATAATAGTGATAATTATCAAGCAAGTAGAGGATCGTATAACAATAATAATAATAGGTACATGGGGAATACTAATAACAGGGACTATAACGAACTATAATAATAGGGAAAACTATCAAAACTGATACTACAATCGGAATAATAATAATAATTGTTATAGAAATCAAAATCAGGCGCATCAACAAAATAGAAATGAGTATAATAGAGAAGGTAGGAGACATTCTTTTTCGGAAGGACAAAACAACGAACGTACAAGACAGATACATTTCCAAAGAAGGTCACAGAGAACAAAAAGACAGGCAACTGATGAACAAAGACCATCAATACCAAATGACTCAGGGAATACAAACTATATAAAAGAGGGGAGAAAAGGGCAAAACGCCACAAATTTTCAATAAATAAACCATAAAGGAAGCTGGAACAATCGATTTATGAGCATCCCATGGGACCTGTTTTGTTTCATATATATATGAACTCGGTTTCACTGCTGAATTTGAGGGGTGAAATAAAATTATTTGCAGATGACACAACACTGATTTATTGCGAGAAAAAAGAGGGAGGAATTATTCGTTACATTAATGATGATTTGAAGAAAATTTCGTTATGGTTGAATAGTCACAAGCTAACTTTAAATATTGGAAAATCCTCATTTATGTTATTAGCGAAGAGAAAACCAAATCATAATGAGAATAACATTATTTTTAATGGGCAAAATATAGAATATTTGGGAGTGACAAAATTTTTTGGATTATACATTGATGAACAACTCTCTTGGAAATATCATATTGAATATTTAAGAAAAACATATCACCATTAATTGGTATTTTGTTCAAAATTCGAAACTATATTTGTTCGAAACATCTCAAATTAATATACTATAGCTTTATTTATTCAAAACTACAATACTTGATATCAGTGTGGGGAAATGCTAACGCTTCGATCATACGTCCCCTAAAATCTCAGCAAAATGAAACAATCAAATGCATATGAGCTCTTTATATCAATTGAAAATTTGTTCTCCCATCCTTACAAAACTAATTTCAAGGTGGTAAAAAAGTTTTTATCAAAATTTATAGAAGAAATTGGGAACAATTAATTTTGGATAATGCTACATATTTTGATAATGATAGATTGAAAATGTTCTGTAAGAAATTAGGAATTCAATTAAGATTCACAAGCATAGGACATCCATCAGCTAATCCAACGGAAAGATGTACATAGATGTTTATTCAACCACGTTATGTTATAAAACATTTGTGGCAAGTCAGGTAGCAAGTATATACAGAAAATACAGATAATATTGCACAAAATCCACAAATAAAGAATAACAATACAAAATATAAAATATGTGTGTATTAGAGAGGTAATAAAATATCTAAGACCAATCGTACAAGAAAATCATAAACAGTGGGATAATAAAATATTCATAATAGAAAAATATTTAAACGAAATACCAAGTACGATAACAGAAGAGTGTCCTAAGTATGTAATGACTGGGAAAATGCCAGAGGGAGAATGGGTGAATGAGAACAAAGTGCTAGAAGATACGTTGAAAAAGGTAAATTTAAGGATTATCAGGAATGCAAGAAAGTATATAAAAAGAGAAAGGAAAACTGGGAAACGAACGAAATTCAAGAAAGGGGACCTAGCGATAGTCAGAAATTTGAGAGTACCAAATGAGAGGCATGGTTCGTGTGCTAAATTATTACTTCCATTTGAAGGGCCATATGAAGTGATAAATGATGATCCTGTGAACAGTTATCGACTACGAAATCCTATAGATGGCAAAGAGAGAGAAGTATACAACATTCAGAGTTTATATCCATTTAAAGTTTGAACATATCAGTAACATGCGAAACAAAGCCAAGCAAACTAAGAAAATTACTACATGCAACTAGCAACTGAATAACTAACTACCATCAGTAATTTCTTGAAAGTAGAACCCTCACGAAACAAAGGTTATTTCAGGAATTAGGTATTATAGGAAACGAAGAAATTAGGAAAATTTCATTTTTGAATTTTGCTAATAACATACCAAAATATAAAAAAAAATTGGGGAATGTTGTTATGATATGAGCTTGGTAAAAAGAAAAAGGGAAATGTAAAATTGTAAGTTTGAACTATGAAGGGAGTAAATATGTTGAGTATTCTACGTTACCAACAATACGTCGAGCTCACTTCGGCTAACCAAAATCATCCACCATATAATAAACATCCAATGATTTTGCTGGTGGAACTTCTCAGCTGTGTTGGATTCCTGACAGGGCAGAAGACAAGACAGGTACAACTCCACACTGGACAGCCTACAATACAAAGAATATCACATATTAATCAAAAACATTCAAGAAACTCACTGTACATTAAAATTCACAAACCAGACTACGAAATAAGGACATTGACATATTAGAAAAGATTAAGACAAGACATGTAATTTATATGAATCTAATGGTAATTTGGATTGAAAATGTCATACAAATTAAATCAAATAACTTTAGGAACCTTTTGCGAACAAAATTTCAATATAAAAAGATCATTTGTAATTAGTATTAAGTAAATTAGTTCATAATGAGAGTGGCCTATGAAAAGTGATTTAGTGAGTCGAGAAAGTGTTGGCTTGGCAACGAGAGATCAACAAGTACGAAAAAAGACGCTAAGGTGTGAAAAATTTTGAAGAAAACTAGAAAATCATTCATACCAGAATTATCTACAAGCACAGCAAATATTAAGGCGGATTCAAGCAAGCCAACTTAACTTATGAATAACTTAACTCAACTTAGCAACTTGAGTAATAAAAATGAGTATTCATGCAACGAAATCCCAAGTTAAATTCTGAGGTTGTGAGCATGCGCGGTTGTCTGACATTGACATTTGACACCACTGAGAGCTGTTTGTTGTGTTTAAAAGTAGCGATTTTCAACTGCTGAATGTTTCAAATTATTGTCGAAGAATTGAAAATATAATAATATAATCTACAATGGCAATAACGAAGAGAATACGCAGTCGAGTCCTAATTTCTGCATATGCTGTAGTGGCGTTGACAGCTGCTGTCACGTTAGCGATAAAAAAAAGAAAAATCCGCCGTTATGGAGTGAAACCATTCTTGAAAAGAAGGTCGATGTATGGGCAGTACGAAAAGATGTTTGTACATATGAAGACAAGTGAACCAGAAGAATTCTTTTCATACACGAGAATGACTCCACAATCTTTTGACCATCTACTGAGCCTTATTGAAGTTGATTTGAGGAAACACCCATCTAGAAGGAATGCCATAAAACCTGAAATGAAACTGGCATTGACTCTACAGTATGTATATAAATATTTATATTATGAGAGCAGCTAGGTAGCTGTCCTGTCGTCGGCATTCAAATTGATCACAACTTCTAGCAGAGTATTTGAAAATGTATTATATGTATTTTTGTAGCTACCTGGCAGAAGGTATGTCCATGAAGGAGATATCAAGAAACTATTATATTGGGCATTCAACCACACACGGTATCATAAGGGAAACCTGTAATACCATCTGGAATAAGCTGTTGGATATTTATTTGCCATCTCCTTCGAAAGCACAATTTTTGATAATTGCAGATCAGTTTGCAGAAAAATGGAACATGCCCCATTGTATAGGTGCCCTTGACGGAAAGCATTGCATGGTTCAGGCCCCTTATAAAACTGGTTCTGAATATTTTTCGTACAAGAAGTCGTTCAGGTGAGGCTATACATACATTATTCATTACTTCATACGACATACTTGTTCCAGCATTATATTGATGGCCACCTGCACAGCACACTATAAATTCTCCATGGTAGACATAGGAGCAACTGGTTCTTCACATGATAGCAATGTTTTTCAAAATTCAAAGTTTGGAATGGCATTTCTTCAAGACGCCCATGAAATTCCAGAACCAGCTCCTCTACCCAACACCAATATTGTTCTACCATATTTCTTGGTTGCTGATCAAGCATTTCCTCTCAGTGAAAACATTATGCGGCCATATCCTGGACAGTACTTGCCTGAGACCAAAAAGGTTTTCAACTACAGACTGTCACGAGCTCGAAGAACAATAGAAAATACATTTGGTATTTTGACACAGAGATGGAGATGCTTGAATAAGAAGATAGTGGCAGACATTGATACGTGTCAGACTATCATTAAAGCCTGCGTAATTTTGCACAACTTTGTGCAAAGTGAAGAAGATAGTGTTCCGTCAGTAAGTAGAAAATATTGTCCTGTGGGATACACTGATACAGAAGATATTGACGGATCTGTTATACCTGGATCTTGGAGGAATGATGGACGGACTCTTACATCAGTAGGGAGAGTGAGAGCGAATAATTCCTCCCGTATAGTGACTGAAAACAGAAATAAACTGTGCGAGTATTTGAATTCTGATGCTGGCTCAGTGGAGTGGCAACTTGAACGAGTGTGGAGAGGGGCAGTTCCTCTCTAGTGATGTATTTTCATAATGATAATAAACATATGTTTCCATTCAATTTTTTATTTCACAACAAAGTAAATAATTAGCACAACATCAAACTGACAACACTCATATTTGACATGTTTTCCTAACCAAGTTAGCATATCTGAGGAAGAAAAATGAGCTCAATTTTGTACTGAATGTGATCCTTAAAATGCTATCTTGGTAAGCGAACAGCACCAAGTGTGGTAGTTTTCATGTTTCAACTAAAATGAGTTCTTACTTTCAAACCTGCAGTATCAGTCTTATCACAAACTACTGTATCATAAAACTGCAAATATTAGTTTCCTATCATATACTATCACAAGAGTAATTTTGGTGTAGAAAACAGAACTGAATAATTGATTCTTACACTACTAGAAAAATAATATATATACATATTGATTTCTTATCACTATTATCACAATAGTATTTTTGGTGCATAAAAAAACTACTAGAAAAATATAACTAGGGCGGGTACTTTACGACCTGATCAACAGCCCGTTAAAATAATCGGTGATGATAATAGACACCACATACTCTCAATTGCTAGAGTAAGGGCACAGCCTAAGCACCGAACATTTTAACCGATTGTTAATCAGGTCGCAAAGTACCCACCCTTGAATGCCTAATTAATCACTGTCCTCAAATTGGGATAGAGCTTTCAACATTGCTATTTTTGCATAGGTTTTTGTTTTCGTGTCCAATCTTTTCAAGGCAGTTGACATACTCAAGGCAAACAGCTCATCCTCGTCAGTTGTAGTTACATTATTCAAGACATTGTCCAGCTTATCGAATGCTTTGACAATGCTTGTTTCAAGTGCATCTACTTTGGATTTCTTTGTATTTCTAACATTCTTCTCAAGCTGCAGCCTTTTTTTATGTATGTTTACAGTGTCTGCTGCAATAATATCTGAGTCTGATATCTCTGATGTGCTGCTGCCTTCCACACCGGTGTTCTTCGTTGATACTTCTGGTTCAATCACGATGGGAGTCTCCCAAACGCTCTCTATTGGAACCACTTTTGCATTGGTAATTGATCTGCAATAAACGATTCAATAATTTTTTATAAACTTTTTTCTGATTACTCACTTTCTGATGACAATATGTTCATCCAAGAACGAAAGTGTATTCAGTAGCGACCACTCAGTATATGCACCAGAGCCAGAAGGTATGCACCGTATTTTTCGTTTCTCGCTCGAATATCTATTTCTTAGGCTCGTCCACCTCGTTTCTATCATTTCGGCTGGAAAAGAGACGTGAATTCTGGTAAACAAATGTACACAAGAAAATATTCGGAGGAAATACCTGGTTGTTCCAAAATTTTCGAAATTGTTTCCCAGGCATTTGAACGAGCAGTTTTGTTTTTGAAATCAGGATCTCTTCTGTCGTATAGGAATTTATACTGCTTCACCAAGTCAATCAGCGTTTCATCCATTGCGAAGCAAAATAACTTAAATAACAACAAGCACTTGTGGACAACAAACTACAAACGAAATTAATGAGAAATTTTGACAAATGACAATGTCAATCATGAATTCATGAAACGACATCTGCCTGAGCATGCGCACACGTGAATAACTTGTGATTTCTAAGCGAAAAGATGAAAGTTGGGAACTTTTCAAGCTGCCAAGTTGAGTTAAGTGCTTGTCTGAATGCCCTCATTGAATCCTTGTGATTTATGTTTCTAAGTTGATAAGTTAAGTTATTCATAAGTTAAGTTGGCTTGCTTGAATCCGCCTTTAGACACTGTAACAAATAGAAACTGAAGACGTCCCAGAGAATATAATTTCCGAGATCCAGAGTAATGGTCAACAGCTGCATTCCAGGTACAAATATCTGATCCATTTCCCGGCCGTTTCACTTCAAGAAAAGCATTCAATCTCTGTGTATATTACAATCTTCAATCTCCTGATTCTCCTGAATTTTATTTGCCATTTCATTCATCGAAACATAACCAGAAGAAGATTTTCCGCGCAGAAACATTTTGAGGTACTGTTAGTAAATTTCATTCAGTTGCTTTTAGAACGTGTTCGGAAACTGCACGGAGCAGAGTCACTGTAAAATTTCACTTTATATATTTTTATATAGTATATTTAATAATAAGTTGGGTTTCTTGTAGTTCAGGGACAGTAAATATAAGTAATTTCATGAGAAAAATTTTCACATATTGAAACTTTGAAAAATTTATTGGAAAAAGGTACTGAAGTGAAATAAAATTGGTAACAGAATTGATTTTGGAAACATTTCATTTGGTTCTTCATACAAATCGCATTTCATGACATCAAGAAACTGCTCTACCACCCAGAGAAACTGCACCACTGAGAAAGAGTTCAACATGTTCATTGGCGTCGAACTGAGATAGAAAAGAAGTAAACTAAAAAGGCATAAATACAGGTGAAAGTGAAATACTGGGCATATTTACTATAAAAAAAATCAAAACTTAAAAATTTTTGATTCCATTTCATTGCAATTGAGTATCACTACTTTGTCAGAAAAAATTAAATAAAAATATTATTACTATATATATATATATATACGGGAGACCCTCCATCGCAGAGTAGAGTATAGCTTAGACAGTTATTCAGAGGCTAAGTGAGCTTTGTGCAGAGGTCGATCTGGAGAACTATCACAGAGTTTATCAGAGCGTTAAGTATAGAGCGTTGAAAAATTAGAGGAGCAGATTAAGTGATTGTATTGAATTGTGTTGTGACAAAGAGTTGTAATAAAAGTAGTTCAGTGTTGAGTTTTAATAAGAGAACCCAAGGAAAAGTCGTACCAGTGGTGTCGGAAGTAGAATTTTGCTGATAAATAAAAACAATTTATGACGAATACGAGAATTACATCTTACGATACGATAGAAGACATGTTGAAATTTATTCAAAGCCAATTTGCGGATTTGGAAAGACGACGACAGGAAGATGAAAAGCGACGTCTGGAGGAAAAACAATTGGAGGAAAAGCGACGGCAGGAGGGAAAGCAGGAACGAGAGGAAGCGCTCCAGAAAATTCTCGAAAATGAAAAGAGAGAACGAGAAGGTGAAAAGAAAAATCAAGAAGAAGCACTCTAGAAAATCCTCGAAAATGAAAATAAAGAACGAGAAGAAGGACTCCAGAAAATTCTCGAAGAACAGAGAAAAGAGCGATAAGCTGAAAATAAAGAACGAGAAGTTGAAAAGGAAGAACGAGAAGACTGAATACAAAAAATTCTGGAAAGAAAGAGAACGTAAAAAAAGAGAACGAGAAGAAGCAATCCAGAAAATTCTAGAAAAACAGAGGAAGATGAGGGAAGAGCAAAAGAATGAATTAGTTATATAAGAAAAACAATGGTAAGCATACTTCCAGATAGCAGACTTCCGAAACGTTCTAGAACATCAAGGCAAGTTCTTCGAGCATGTGTTACATAAAACCGAAGTACGAACGGAAGAACTGAAAGGAGAACTAAGCGTAGATCAGAGAGAAGAACTAAAAGAAGACCTAAAAGAAGAACTGAAGGAAGACGGCAGGAAAATAGACGATAAATTCGATAAGAAAGTGGATACAGTGCGAGAGGAGATGATAAATGAAATGAGAGTGCTACGGGCTAGTTTTGCACAAGCAGCCGATTCACTTCGAAATGCGAAACATCCTCAATTTGTATTTATCCTACTCAGAGTCAACTTGTTTTCCATCGTCGTTCAATATAAAAAAATATATCGGGTACGCAACTGAACGTTGTTAACAATTCAGAACTATATCCTTGCGCGATACATAGTCAATTTTGTGGTTATTCTCTGATTTGGTGGATTTGGGCCATAGAAATACCGCAAGTTATATATGTGAACCCTCAGAAAGCCCTTAACTTGTATTTTCCTTACAATGCTGACTCAGGCCTTTGCGAATAGAAGTAACCGCTCTCTGTTCTTAGCTCAGTTCTGTTAGCGACGTTGTATAAGAAACATTTCTTCTAGTACAAATAAAGTTGTGTGCTGTAAACTCGATTTTTGACTTTTTAAAAAGACATTTTCGTGGCTAAAAGCTTAATTGGCGCAGTCGGTAGGATAACGGAAGAATATCGATCGCGATTTTCGTCAGTTCCAACTGTTTATCCGTTATTCAGAGAACAGCTTCGACCATCCATCCAGAGGACCAGCATACCCAGTCGCTCCAGACTCCAGAAAGAAAACCGGTTCACCATCGTGGTAAGTCGAGAATTCCTTTCTGCCTTCCAAAAATTTCTATTCGAAACTTTATCGTAAAGATTTTGTTAGAAATTTCGGAACATTGATTATCCGAATCATTCAATCAATCCATCATTTTTCTTTTATCTAAATAGGTGGACTGACTATAGAAGTCACATAGATTTAATATTCCTCAATACTATTAGAATTGAATTCAACAATAAATATTTGATTATCGCTATAGGTACATCAATTTAACATAATCGCATTTTGAAACTTGATACTCCAAGTTCACTGCTTCAAGATGAAGCGACGACACTTGTTCGCACGAAATATTAGACGGATTGAAATCCGACTGTGGGAAGAGAAAGAATAGCTTGTATCGTACATTGTTATCTTTAGTTCTCGGAGAGAAATATTTTATCGTTTCGAAGAATATTTTTGTGAAAGCATTTTATCTTTGAATTTGGTGGTTCCAACTTACATTGACAATTTTGTTTTGAAAAAGAATAATCAATAATTTCAATCAACATTTAATGACTGATCCCGAAGTTGGAAGACTAACGAATATCTTGAACTCATTAAGTATGACTGAAGTTAATTACACTATTCAAAATCTATTCGGATACCATCCCAACTCATAATGGATCCTCAGATACTCTTGAAATATTCATTAACGCTGCCGATCGATTTTACAATAAATATCACGGCAATGATGCCACAGTCAATCGATGTATTTTGAGTATTTTATTAAGTAAATTAAGAGATAGAGCCCAGTTGTTGATCGGAGCAAGAACCGAACTAACAGTATGGCTACAAGTTAAAGCAGAATTAAGAAATACTTTTGGAGACCGGCAAAGTCTTGACAACCTAGAGCAACAACTTTTCACTCTGACGCCATTCAGAGGGGAACATCCTCTAGATTTTGCAAAGAGAATCCAAATATTACGCAGTAACCTAGCTTCCAAAATTATTTCTGACATTAACATGTAACAAGCCACCAAACTTATACATATTCGTCAATACGAATCGCAATCGCTCAAAGTATTTCTGAGAAATTTGAATATCAGATTACAGGACAAAGTCATTGTTCAAAATCCTGATTCTTTGGAAACAGCTATGAATTCAGTCCAGCAGGACGAGAATTTCAGACACATACAAAACCTGGTGTTTCAAAATCGCCCAAATATTAGTGCACCCAAACAGTCCCCAAGGCAAACCGAACAGAGTCACAACGTATTTTCGAACCAAAACATGCCATTTTCGAACCAAAACTTGCCGAATTATCGACCGACGACCTCTTTCCCGAATTTCAGGAACCAATTTCAGACTTCAGGGTTCAGAAACCAGCCCTCAAATATTCCTCGAACTCAAAATCAATTTCCAGGTCAACTCCAAAACAATTTCAGACCTCCGTTTCCTAGTCAACCAATAAACATTCAGTCCGGACCGGTGACACAATCTTTTCCGACAAACAGACAAGTATTTGGACCGCCCCGAAACGTTTTCAAACCGACCGGTAAACCCGATCAGAGGACTTTCGAACCGATGTCCACTACATCTAGAATTCCAACAGTACGTAGACCCATGTCCCATTCATTTGCCAATCCTGTCCAATCGCAACACAAAAAATGGACACCTATGGACGAAGAAATGCACACTCATAGCTACGATCAATTTGACTTTGCACTACTACCCGGACAATTACCAAAACTATGAACAATTTGACTATACCCAAGAATATTATCCCGAACAGTATCATGACCACTGTAACACTAACTATTTCCAAGAACAAGACCCTTCAACCCCCGATTTGACAAATGAACCAAACGATAATAGCTACGAACCTGAAAATGAAAATTTTTACAAACCGCCTCCGAAGAACGAGACAGCGTGATTGAACTTCATTCTGCCACGGTCAACGGACTACCCTACATACAAATTCGAAACCCTCCTATTAAATTACTCATCGATACTGGTTGCCATATTTCTATATTGAAGCCATCTATTGCCGAAAAATACTATCCTGATAGGATTTTTCGACAACCTTCTCAGTTGAAAACTTCTTTAGGCGAAAAAGAAATTCAATTTAGAGCTATCATCCCTGCTTTCGAAGAATTTCATAGTAGTTACGAGACCGAATATATTTTATTTCAATTCTACGAATTTTTTTATGGAATTTTAGGATTGAAAGAATTGAAAAACTCAGATTTGAATATCGATTTTACTAACCAGATATCGAGAAACGATTCTATAGAAATTCCATTCTTTCATAGACAACCTCACGAAACTTCTTTCACTTTTGAAATACCGCCTTTCGAAAGTTTAGTCCGAAAATATCCCGTCAATATCCGCGAAGGTGATATAATCATTACACAGAAAAATGTAAATCGATTATTTATTCCTGAAACTTTGACTCATGCCTCGAACTACCGTGCAACGTTCGAAATATTCAATAACACGGATAGAACAATTTCTGTCACAATGAATGAACCTTTTAAAGCTATTCAAATCGAGAAAGAACACTTTGAATTCTATAATATTGAAAGCGCTTTACCAGACGATCACTGTTATGGTTTCACAGAAGATCTTTCAGATAAAATCAGAACAGACCACATGAATTTAGAACAAAAACGAGCTATTTTCAAACTTTATAGAGAATTTGCGGACATATTCCATAGCGAAAACGACAAATTATCATTTACCGATAAAATCAAACACGAAAAAAAGACTAAAGACGAAATTCCGATACACACCAAATCCTATCGTTTTCCCTACTGCCACAAAGAAGAAGTCCAGAGACAAATACAGAAAATGCTAGACGATGGAATTATTCGACCGTCCTCTTCTGCATGGAGCAGCTCGATATGGATTGTACCAAAGAAGACCGACGCATCAGGAAGAAAAAAATGGCGCATCGTAGTTGACTATCGGAAGTTGAACGAGAAAACAATTGACGACCGATATCCAATCCCGAACATCGATGACATACTTGACAAGTTGGGAAAATGCAATTACTTTACGACATTGGATTTAGCATCAGGATTCCATCAGATTGAGATAGAACAGAACTCCATCGAGAAAACTGCTTTCAACGTGGAGCACGGTCATTACGAATACCTAAGGATGCCGTTTGGATTGAAAAACGCTCCGGCTAGCTTCCAACGGGTTATGGACCATGTTCTCGAAGATTTGCGAAATAAAATCTGCCTGGTGTACATGGACGACATCATTGTATTCTCAACTTCCTTACAAGAATATATATCCAACCTAAAACAAGTTTTTAAAACACTGCGCGAAGCCAAATTAAAAATACGATTAGACGGATGTGAATTTTTAGGCCATGTCGTCACTCCCGATGGCATCAAATCTAACCCCAATAAAATCAAAGCTATTCAAAATTTTCCAATACCAACAACCGCTAGAGAAATTAAATCTTTCCTTGGCTTACTAGGATACTACCGAAAGTTTATAAAAGATTTTGCCCGGCTAACCAAACCGTTCACGCGTTGTTTGAAAAAAGGTGAAAAAATCGTTCATACCACCGAATTCCTAGAAACTTCCGAAACTTGTAAACAAGTACTGACAAATGAACCTTTACTCCAATATCCTGACTTTGACAAACCCTTCATACTAACCACCGATGCATCTAATGTGGCAATCGGCGCTGTATTATCACAGGGTGTAATAGGAAAAGATAAACCTATTGCGTATGCGTCAAGAACGTTAAACCCCTCGGAACAAAATTATTCTACGATAGAAAAAGAACTATTATCGATCGTATATTTCACTAAATATTTCAGACCGTATCTTTTCGGAAAAAGATTCGTCATCATCACAGATCACAAACCCCTGCAATGGCTATTCAACCTCAAAGACCCTAGCTCAAAATTAGTCAGATGGCGCCTAAAACTTGAAGAGTACGATTATGAGATCGTATATAGAAAAGGAAAAAATTATTCTGTCGCGGACGCCCTATCCAGAGTAGAACTTCATCCGATGGAAAACGAATCCATGGTAGCTAATGCAGATTTACCAGAAAATCGATTCGAAGAAGATTTCCCGGAAATTTTTGCAGACTTAGCGAACAGCAAAGACCAAATCCCAGAAATTACTGAGAAAGACTTACAGGACCTCGACACTTGCTTGAATGAAGAGATGAAAAGACTCGAAACGTCCAAGAAACAACCCGAAAAGGACCAACGTATAAATATTTTATCCGACGAAGTTTTAGTCCCTGCGCGTCAAGAGCAACAAATTCAAGACGATTCCAATGAAACTCAACATTCATCTCATGAAAATCCGATTCTTGAAATCCCGATATCGGAACAACCTTTGAATAAATTCAAACATCAAATACTACTGTCAGAAAGCAACGACGCAATGCTTGCTCATATAAGATTCACAAAACCGTTCGATAAAATCCGCTATAAAATAGATCTACCAAATAGAAATTTCGAAAATGATCTTGTAAAAACATTTTTGGAATATCTTAAACCAAAAACGGTTTATGGTATATATTTTGAGGAAAAACTGAAAAATAAAGTTATACCCCTTATTCAAAAGCACTTCAAACATTCAGCTTTCATGTTAGTGCAAAGCAATATTTTCTTAACAGACATAACTGACAAAGACGAACAAAAACTAAAAATCCAACATTACCACGAAACAAAAACAGCGCATAGAGGCATAAACGAAACAAAAACCGCACTAATAAAAACATATTACTGGCCGAACTTGATCAATGATGTTACAAACTATATCAATACTTGTACTACCTGCCAAAAAACAGAATATGAACGCCACCCTCACGTAATCAAATTCAATCCTACACCTATAGGAGAATACCCCTTCGAGCATATTTATATCGATGCATTTTCGGCAGACAGAACCAAATTTCTGACCATCGTGGATAGCTTTTTGCGTTTTGCCCAAGCTTATCCCATTCACTTGAACGCGCCTAACATATTAGACGGTCTCTTGAAATTCATCTCTCATTATGGAATTCCTAATAAAATAACCTGTGATTCAGGAACAGAGTTCAAAAATAGTCTGATGGAAGAATTTTGTAAACTTCACAAAATAGCTTTGCACTATATCACTCCCAAAAATCCCAATTGCAATAGCCCTGTAGAACGCCTACATTCTACGCTTATTGAAGAATTGAGAACCTTGAAACTCGAACACTCAAATGCTGTACGCTATATTAGGATACAACAATACCATTCACTCCTCAACTAAATTTACACCTTTTCAAATCATTAAAGGAAACATTGAACATCAAAGCCCATTCGATACAACATTCTCGAAAATTACCTCTGATTATATTGAAAAGTATGTAAGAAATCAGAGAATAATAAACGAAGTTATCAATGAAAACAACGAGAAATCGAAAAATCTAGACGGAGTCAACTCCGAAAGAAACGATCCACCAGAAATTAGAATCGATGACAAATTATTCCTCAAAGAATCGCCCAGAAATAAACTTTTACCCCTGTATAAATGATTTGAAGCAAATTGTTAGAAACCAACAAATAATCGAAAAACAGATAGAAACAATTATCCACAGTGTAAATGAATACACGCTATTCTTACGCCTTCAAAACTCTCTCGATACAATGATAATTGACTGTCAGAATATGCTTTCAATCTTGAACAATATCGAAGAATCGATACTCTTTGGCGAACTGAATATTATACATAGCATGATATTACCAATATCTGAACTCAAAGAACTAATCGAAATAATGTTTAATATGTACATTTCGATAATATTCAGTCTTATTACAAACTTCTAAAGATTGAAGTGAGATATAAAAACGATATAATTTTATTCACTATCTTCACTTCGAGAGAATCTTTACGATTATTATCATTTATTCCCTATCCCGATATCCGATAATGCCATCATTCCTCTGAAACCCTACATTATCCTGAACTCGACTTATCACCACTACGAAGATGGACCATGCCATGAAGTCGGGACCACGTGTATTTTCCGGCTGGAAAATCAAATATCCCAAGACGACTGTCTACCTGAATTGTCGAACGGAAAAAGCAACCAGCCATGCCGTTCACTCCAAGTCCACCTAGACCAAGATGTTGTGGAACCTGTCAATGACTCTTATATCATTGTGGTTCCTGTCAGCAGCACTACTATTGAGAAAAAATGTAAAGAACATGGATACGAAGAAATCCATCAGCCACAACTAATCCACGTACCCCAGAAATGTAGCCTCACCATACATGGTGAAACGTATAGCAACGACGTCTCCGTGACCCGGGAAACTCCTCTACAGATACCCATGGTAAAGACCATCGAATCCAACCACGAGGACTTCCCCTTGAAAGTTCCTAACGAGATCAACCTAGACGAGCTCACCAAACTCCAAAAGCTCGCTGAGAAGACCCAACTACACCGACTCCAGGCCTTGGAAGAGAACAACACTTCATATGTTGCTTTCTATATTTGCGTTATATTGATTGTTATAATAACTATCTTCATTATTTATAATTCGTTTAAGAAAAACAAAAATAGAATTTTCGAATCTTTTCAAAACAATAGTAAAAAAGCTAAAGATTTGAATTCAGAAAACAATACTACCGTATTATTTCCATCTTAGGGATGGAGGAGTTATATATGTGAACCCTCAGAAAGCCCTTAACTTGTATTTTCCTTACAATGCTGACTTAGGCCTATGCGAATAGAAGTAACCGCTCTCTGTTCTTTGCTCAGTTCTGTTAGCGACGTTGTATAAGAAACATCTCTTCTAGTACAAATAAAGTTGTGTGCTGTAGACTCGATTTTTGACTTTTTAAAAAGACATTTTCGTGGCCCGAAAGCTTAATTCGCATGTATTCCGTTCGGAACTGCCTTTACTCACGGTCAACTATTTTGCTGACCGCAGAAGTAGAGAGTCAACTCTGGTAATTTATTAGACCTGTCATCGCTGTCACAATCTGTTACTTTTTGAAGTGACAAGTGTCAATTATATTTCCTCTCTGTAGTGTATTAGTCACTCCTTCAGAACAGTGTGGTGTAGTAGTCACTACCTTGCAACATTGCAAGGTACAAAATGTCATGCAGTGCGCATGAGCATAGGGATAGGAGGAAGGTTTTTTAGTTTTAGCATGGAAGCCGGTGATGACGGTTATGACGAGTGGTACTTGGTACAAGGCCTGTAATAAGTGTAATATAACAAGTAGTGATTCTTGAGTATATTTTGTGTAACGAGTTGGTGTTTCATTGTCCATCCACAACTGATACCCTCCAACATAACAGTGGCGACGAGGATAAAACTTAGACCATTCGAGTGCCGGTAAGAAGGCGGCGTGCATCGTGGGCAGTTTTGGAACGGATCTACAATTTGCCTTGAAAAACCAATTCGTGTGCGGCATGCAGCAAGGAAAAATCCTGGATAGATTGTGTGAAGAGTCTGAAGAGAAGTCTCTAGGAGAGTTGACAACGATCGCAGTCCAAAAAGAGAGCGTCTCTGTTAACGGCAACGGCAACAGCGCAGACGTGAATTGGATGAGAGGCCCTTCCACGTCAACGTCAAGACGGCCCAGCAGCCACCGGAATTCCAGAGTTGGCAAGACTGTGGAGCATCCAACTGTCTTAGGTGACAAAACTGTCAAGTACGGGGGAGTAGAAAGATGGAGAAAATGAAATGGAAAACAGACCCAAGTAAACAAAAATATATGTAATGTATGTGGATGTAACACACATAGCAGTTTTAATTGTAAGTGTTCTAATTATAAATGTCGGAATTGTAAAAAAATTGGACACTTAGAAAAAGTTTGTAGAAATAGTAAGGTGCTCAGACAGAACTATGTTAGTAATGAAGAGTGTGAAGAAACCTATGATATATTTAATTTGGATAGAAGATCGAATGAAAATTCATTTCTTATTACTGTACAGATAGATAATGAAAGTTATAACTTAGCCGTGGACACAGGAGCATGTGTCACAGCTCTGAGCCTCCAATTTCATAAGCAAAATTTTAGCAAGTTCAAGCTGTATTCTGATAGTATAGTTTTGAGAGGATATACTGGTTCAACAATAAGACCAGTGGGTTATTTCTTGGCAAAGGTAACAGTTAATAAAGTCGCTAAAACTGCCAGGTTTTATGTTGTTGATAATGAAGGACCTTCTCACTTGGTAGGTAGCGATTTCTTAGAATTGTTCAACATCAGCTTGAATTTTGCCGATGTCCAGACACTGAACGAGTTTGAGTCAGACTTGATGAAAAGATTCCCAACTGTATTGTGTGATAAGATTGGTAAATTTAAATATTTTCAGGTCAGTCTTGAAATTAAACAGGATGCTGAGCCAGTGTTCTGTAAGCCCCGCCCTGTGCCACTAGCCTATAGACAACAAGTCGAAGAACAGCTCCAAGAAATGATTGAGGAAGACATTATCGAAGCGGTACCTTGTTCAGAATGGGGTACACCAATAGTACCACTGCTGAAAGCAAATAATACTATTCGAATCTGTGGAGACTACAAGACCACTATCAATAGAGTGTTTAGGAAAATTAAAAAGCTTATAGCAGACGATATCGTTCTAACTCATTTTGACCCAGAAGAAGAAGTCGTACTAGCAAGCGACGCTTCAGCTAAGGGAATCTCTAGCGTGTTATTCCATAGGGATAAAAATGGTGTTGAGAAACCAATAGCGTGCATGTCACGCACTTATGCACCGGCTGAAAAAAATTATTCGGTAATATGCCAAGAAGCATTGGCATTGGTTTTCGGATTGAAAAAGTTCGAACAGTATATCAGAGGCAGGAAAGTAATCATTAGAACAGATCATAAACCATTGATTGCCTTGTTTGGAGAAAATAAGGGAATACCGGAGCGTAGCAAGGATAGATTGCAGCGATGGGCTGTATACGTGGCATCGTTTGATTATAAAATAGAGTACATTAAAGGTCAAAACAATGTGGTACCGGATTGTTCATCGCGATTACCATTGCAGGTTGAAGTTTCATCTGATGAGTATGAATGCAAGGGGTACCTGAATTTTGCTGCCACTACGGATGACTGGCCCATTGATAATGAAGAAGTAAGGCAATGTACTAATAACGATCCAGAACTCAGGGAAATAATAGGATATGTCAGGAATGGCTGGAAGTGAATGAGGATCTTAAGATGTATTTCAGGCGGAAGGATGAATTGACTGAGGAGAACGGATGTGTAATGTGGGGTTATAAGGTCGTAATACCTAAAGTATTGAGAGGAAGATTACTTGAGCAATTGCACACAAGCCATTTTGGCATTGTAAAGTCAAAAAGCTTGGCAAGATCATACATGTGGTGGCTGAACATGGATGCAGACATAGAAAGTAAGGTTAAGAATTGTCAAGCTTGTCTAAGGCAACTAAGTAATCCGCCTAGGTCTATATTGACACCCTGGCCGGTGGCCAGTAGGGTATGGGAACGAGTTCATATTGACTTTCTAGGTCCAATGAACAATCAAAATTTTTTTGTATTGACTGACGCCTACTCAAAATGGGTAGAGATTTTTCCGATGAGGAATATAACAAGTGGGGAGACAGAGTTGAGGCTAAGAGAGATCTTTGCCAGGATGGGACTACCGGACATAGTGGTTACGGATAATGGAAGATCTTTTGTATCGGAGGAGTTAGGACGGTTCTTCCGAAATAATGGAATCAAGCACCTAACATCACCCCCTCATCACCCAGAGAGCAATGGGGCAGCCGAAAATGCAGTAAAAACTTTCAAGAGTAAGTTAAAGGCGGCTTTGGATGACCCAAAAACACAGAATACTCCGATTAGCATATTAATATCAAGGTTTCTTTTAACATACAGGAACACAGAACATTGCACCACAAGGAAATCTCCAGCAGAAGTGATGTTTGGCCGGAAATTGAAGACCAGGTTAAGCCACCTTCATCAGGAAGAGACACCAGACTGTGGTATGGACGACGTTCAAGCAAGGAGCACAATAGCTCAGGAAGTACAGATTCACCAAAGAAAAGGGAAAAAGCGGGATTTTGAACCAGGTGATGATGTCATGGTAAGGGATTACACGAATCCTAATGTCAAAGGATGGAAACCAGCTAAGGTAGAGAAACGCGTTGGCAAAACTGTGTACCCCTGCAGATTAGCATGTGGCAGGCTCTGGAAAAGACACACAGATCAGATGAGGCTAGTCGGGAAGCAAGAGGAAATGCACAGGAGAGGGGTGATAGAGCAATGGACTGAGCAACCTGAAGATCAAGGTAGGGGTAAACAGAGAATAATAGTCCAAAACAGAATAGCAATGAATTGCAATAGCAATCGCACGGTGTCACAAGTATCACAGGATACGAATAAGGATAGGCAAAATTCAAGTGGTGAGGCAAACGATAGCGCATTTCAGACCAATGATTGTACTGAGGCAAGTAGTGTTCAGGAAAATAAGTCTAGGTATGATGCAGGTAATATCAGTAATGTAGCACGTAGTTCCAGTGTCGAAAATAATTATAGAACAGATAATACGGCCAATGTAGAATTCACTAATAGGGAATCGGCAGTACGTACCTCAGACAGAGTTAAACGCAGACCTGTGAAATTTGATTCGTATGTAGTTACATAACTTAAGTGGGAAGGGATGTAGTGTATTAGTCACTCCTTCAGAACAGTGTGGTGTAGTAGTCACTACCTTGCAACATTGCAAGGTACAAAATGTCATGCAGTGCGCATGAGCATGGGGATAGGAGGAAGGTTTTTTAGTTTTAGCATGGAAGCCGGTGATGACGGTAATGACGAGTGGTACTTGGAACAAGGCCTGTAATAAGTGTAATATAACAAGTAGTGATTCTTGAGTATATTTTGTGTAACGAGTTGGTGTTTCATTGTCCATCCACAACTGATACCCTCCAACATAACACTCTCGATTGTGGAGTTTGATGAATGAGGTGGTGCGTGATCCGAATTATCTTGCAGTCAATTTTGCATCCGTCCTGGGATATCAAGATTTTCGGATTTTGTGATTTCTGACGTTGATTTGTAGATTTCTGAAACCTATATTTTCGTTGAAACACAGAAATCCTTTCGACAATTTGCTTTGTTTGGACCATCTCCACCGCCAACTTCCGTCAGAACCGTTCTGTTGTTGGATTATTTAACACCGGGACCCGTCAATTACCATCTGTCAGTGGAAACACCCTCGACTGAGAGGTTTGTAAACGCTTATATAAACTATATTTTTTCTACCGGGTATATTTTCACAATATGTTCATTCTTCAGGGTGTTATTCTCCGGCTAACCATCAACTGTGAATGCCAATAGATCCGCCTACTTGGTTTATTCGTCTGGTTTTGTCATCTGTTTGTTCCCATACTCCGAGCCAACTATTCCGGTACCCCTACATATAGTTATTCATTCCGTATACTGGTCTGATAGTCTCTTGAGCGAGAGCAGCTCCCGCTCATAACAACAGGCTGAACCCCGTACTGGACTTCTTCGGAGCTGGCTGCACTCATCGTAGCAACCCTAACACACCTGACCGAGGGTGGTCAAACAGCTAAGATATTTATTTTTACGTTGCTAACTATTTAGTACTCTTATTATCATTATTTGGGGACTCTGAAGTGACGTCATGAATCAGCATCCCCGAAAGATACATAACCGATAACATTATTATCATCATAGCTTCGAACGCTCCGTATTGTTGTACCGTTATAGTGCATTCGTATATTAGCTCTGATAATTACTTCTTCCATACCGTTGGGAGTTGAGGTGGAGAAGAGTGAATTCAAGATTTTGTCAGGCATCCTGTACTTTTGTGTTGTGTTTTTTTTTAAGTACCAATATACCCCTTATTAAAATTTATGTTGAATATTTCTTTCCCCACCGATATTTCCTCGGTGCTGAAACTGAATCTTCTTCCCATATATTTTCATTAGTTATATTTGAGATATATTATAGTTTTACTGAAATATTGCAGTAGTGGGTTCCTTTGTAACCAAGGCAGTTTCCTTTTTTTTTCTGGCCAAAATTAGGTGGCGCAATAGAAGAACAACTTTTTTTTTAATCGAACCTACTACCACTGACCTAGCTGGGTAACTTGTTAGTGGTGTTTCATTGCATCCCCTACTGCTGGCATTTTTAAAGTATTATTTGGCGAAACACACCCTAGCAAATTGAGCCCAACGTGGGGCCTGGAAAAGCAGATTAAGTTTTGTGTTGGAAATATTCAGTTGGTGAAGTCATACTCTGTGAGTGGTACGAAGAAATCAAGAGGTGCTAAAGTTAATCATAATATCCCAATATCATTTCTTGCCACAACGACTTGACCTTGTAATTGACGGTGGTAATTGGCATCGCAACGCCCAGTGTCAAATTTGAATTTTTTTGTTTTATTGTTTTTTTGCGGTATATTATTTGAGGATTTTTCGCATCGCGACGCTCTACATGAGAATTGTTTTTTTCTGTTCGAGTATTATTCTGCATTGAACTCTTTTGAAAAGTTTTTGCATGGCGACGCCCACCGACGCCTAGCGTCGAAAATGTATTTTTTTATTTTTATTGTAGATTTGAGTACTGTGAACCGTTTTGGATAGTTTTCGCATCGCGACGCCCACCGACGCCTAGCGTCGAAATTTAGTTTGTGTCTTTTTATTGTATATTCGAGTACGATGAACCTTCTTGGATAGTTTTTTAGCGCGACGCCTACCGACGCCAGCGTCTAAGTTGAGTTTTCATAATTTTATTTTATTTTGGAGCATACCGAGCACGGTGTTTTTTTTTCCATCGCGACGCCTATCACCGCCCAGCGTCGAAGTTGAGATTTTCATCTCGACACATTCCCTTCAAGTTTATTGTTATTATTGTTCACTTGGCTATCACCTGAATTGAGTTGAAGTGAGGAAATATGAATCCTTCCAAGATCAAGTTGGATATTTGTCGTTTGACAAAAGAGGAACTTATGAGTTGAAAGTTCATGGTTTAGGAGATAGTGACACTCGTACCGTTGCAGAGCTACGGATAGCTCTTCGCAATGCAATATCATTAGAAAAAACTCCCTTGGCTATGAAAAGTGCCTCTTATTCTTATAAATTCGCTGAAGATTCTGCAGCTTTTCTGGCGGGTATTGCTACCATTAAAACTTTACTAGATGATTTCAGCGGAACAGAGAGCGATATTATATATGAAACAATTGTAACAAAAATTTTCCACAATCTGGGTAGTAGTGCAAGCGCTGCGAAACATTCCGTTTGAAAAAACCGATGACCTCATTCTGATTGATGATTTGAGTTAAGAAAGACTTAATTAATGATATTGTGGAGGTTGCCGGACGGAATTATGGTCCAGTTTTTTTTCGGTCCTATAATAGTTTTCGCTTCCATCGCTGTAGCTGCGAAAAAAAAATTGTTATTGACTATTAACACCTGGTTTAGGTAAGGTATGGAGAAAAACGGCATGATCTAATTCAATACAAATTTAATGAAAAAAGTGGTTTACCTATTAATAGGTAGTGAAAAATTCATTCAGGTAAGGTTTGACAATTATTGCCGATGCATTTGCAAAGGAAAATACAATTGATTTCGCTTTTTCTACAAGTGCAAAACATTGTCAGGCATTCAGCATTATATTTGCAAAGCCTGATCAAAGAATTTGTCATAGGTGGTTTTGCCATTTGCACCGGGTACAACTTTCCATCTCGTCTTTCATAACCGAATTGGAGTAAGTTCGGAGGCCCATGTATTGCAGCCCTTAAGCAATGTAAATACAAAACATCAAAAATTCTAATAATTTCAGATACATTTGAATTGAATCTCAGCTTGAAAGATATTCTTTGGCTGATCCTTCAAACCAAATCCCTCAAAAACTACTATTCGATAGCTTATGCTAAAAGTGGATGTTGAGAACGAAAACATCGGAATCTGCACAATTTATAAAAACTTGTTCTATTCCTTCACGAACAGCAACAAAAATATGGCTGAAAATCCTTCAATCTGCTTCTGGAGAGATGAATGAACATATTTCATGGAAAAAGGTTTCATTTTCTTTTTAATTATTAATGTAATAGTTCATTAATAATGTTACGAAATTTTCTAGCGCCGGCCTTGTCGCTCGTAAACGCAGAATAATATGAATCTAACAATTCAGAAGACCTATTACCTTGGAGCTTGAATATTTTTTGGAGTCTTCATATCCACCTGTGATGACCAGCTGGGATTTTGGTTGAAGGACTTGATATAAATGTTTGTAGTCAGTTTCAGTTAGTTTCAGTTTAGCAGTGTCTGAGGTGTTCTTTTTTTCAAATGATTTATTCAACGTCGGCCTGTTTTCCCTACCAAGGCCAATCATCGACTCCGGTGACCACTTTTCCCCCAACCGGAAATTTTGCCGAACACTCTGGTATTCCAACCAGAGGTAGGGATCCTTTACGAGTCCAACAACCATGGACTCAGGACCGCCGGCTTTACGTCTCCTCCGAAGGACAGCAATTCCTCAATATATCTTGTGTTCATTGATATATTGCCTGCGAGCTATGATATAATACTTTGCTGCAGTTTTATGAGCTTTCGACGCGGTCTTTCCCTGCTGCTTAGCTTCAGATATCGGAATGACTAATCAACATGGAGAGCTAGGCCATGCCCGTGAGGTATTCTTTTCATCATTCTTTTGTTGATTAACTATCATGATTGTAACGGTCATAGAATCTTCGCCACTTAATGTCCCCTTGAAAGTCATTGTCACAGTGTCTAAGATTTTTCAACAAACATATGTTTCCATTTAGTTAGGTAGGTGGTGAATGAATTCGGCTAGAGCTGTATATTGCGGTGTCTTTCTGTTCGTTACACTGATATACATCACTAAACACCGCTAATGCTTCATGGAGTGTATTGCCTGACAATTTAAGATTTTGACTACTTAATGAGGCTTGTATGAAAGTCTCCCATTTCAACGTGAATGTGCATTTCTTCGCGGCGTCTTCTATAAGAATTTCATCACACAACTTTTCCTCTGGTATAAGTTCAGTAGTGGATAGTTCCTTCCGTAATTCCTTAGCACACATGACGATTCTGCTACAGTCTAGCCGACGTACACGTTCAGCTATTTCCTCAATGAACTTCCTGCCATGAAAACCAAAGAAGATTGCTTCCTCTTAGTAAGATATGAGAATAAAACCTTGTCACCAAATTTATCGATCAGCATCACTTCGAGATCACGATTAGAACTACATCCTCTACTTCAGCGAGTACAGTCATGCGTTGAGCCAAGTATGTCAATTCAAAAGCGGTCGTTGAAACACCGTCTTTTATATCTGCCATTAATTTGTCAAAAGCAGCCAGTAACTGTATTGGTGATATTTGTTGTTGGTCGACCTTTTTCGTTACTAGAAGATATTGGTAATGAAACGTAATTTCTTTAACACGACGTATGATATTGGAAGTTTCTGCAAACAAATCTTCCGGTGTTTCGTATAACAAATTTTCGTGAAAATTTCATAGTATTATCAACGCATTGAAAAACAGCAAAACTGCTGGAATTTCAGTTAAAAGATGACTTTTTTTTATTTTGGTTTTCGTCGAATACCACAAATGGAACATCATGAGTCACTCGACGAATCGCTGTTGCTTCTTTTTGATTTGCAGGTCAGTTGATGATCCAGCTACGCCCTGTGTTGTTGATGAAGCTCTTTCTTCCAGTTTCCTATGTAGTGACGACGACGAATTTTTTCTTCGCTGATACAGCTGGCCATGCAACTTTCATACCACGAGAAGTGTTCTTCATCAGCATTCGGATCAAACAACTTCTCAAATTTGTCTGAAATTTCGTCTTTGCGTCGTCTTGCTGCATTTGAATAGATTCTTTCGGTTCATTCACCAGTTCAGCATGATTTTTCGTTCGCCTTTTTTTTAATCTAATAATTGTAGCGATATTTATTCACTTTAAAGAAAGTTATCCCAAAATTCGAAGCACTACTATTTTAAATATTGGAAAATGTATCTGTTATAATAATGGATGAAGATCAGCTATAACTGAAGTCACAAAAACTGTTGAGAAAAGCGCGGCCCGCTCCAAAACTCGAGAGAAGGTATGTGACGCTGGGAAGGAGATTTATAATAAAACTGACAACGGGCTTTTCTGGCAACTTTCAGTTCCAGGTTTGGAAGGATCTTGCAAAAACATTCCAGTCGAGAAATAGCGGTCAATAATGGTTTTTGCATTCTATACAACATTTTTTTTTAACAACTACAGCGATGGAATCGAAAACTCCTATTATAGGGCCGAAAAAAAAACTGGACCATAATTCCGTCTGGCAACCTCCACAATATCATCAATTAAGTCTTTCTTAACTCAAATCATCAATCAGAATGAGGTCATCGGTTTTTTCAAACGGAATGTTTCGCAGCGCCCGCTCTATAGGGTAAATCGAAGTTCTCCCCAAACGGAGGCAGACAAGAAGGCGAAAGCTGACAGCCGTCTTCAGTTACTTCTGCTACTCGATCAGTTGCACGAAAAGGTTAAGAAAGGACGAGGTACTAGGGATTCTGTTGTTTTTGATTTTCCGTTTTCACGTCAAACTATCAATACCGATGCACATAGTTCGGCTCCGAATCCAATCGAAGATTCTTCTAGTGAAGACGAATTATCGGTTGGTATTAAACCAGTTCCGATTCGAGATTGAGATCTAAAATTTTCCGGTTAACCTGGTACCATGTCAATACTCACTCTTATAGAACAGGTGGAGGAGAAGCGACGTTCTCGAGGAATTTCTCGTACGGCCTTATTTGGGGATGTTTTCGAAGGTGATGCTAATGTGTGGTTCAATTTAGTGAAAAATTGGGCTACCGACTGGGATGATTTGGTAGAGTTGATGCGTCAACAATTTTTACCCGCAAATTTTGACCGAGATTTATTTGAGGATATCAAGAGAAGGACTCAAGGACCTAGGGAAAAC
This sequence comes from Zygogramma bicolorata, assembly GCA_032362365.1. Lineage (NCBI taxonomy): Eukaryota > Metazoa > Arthropoda > Insecta > Coleoptera > Chrysomelidae > Zygogramma > Zygogramma bicolorata. The sequence goes on from JAVJAQ010002871.1 coordinate 126,563, forward strand.
GTTATATATTGCTAGTATGAAGGGTCTTTTCAATAAATTGAGAAATCCAGTTAGTGAGGAGATACAGTTATCTATGATTTAAGAGCGCATCGATCCGTATCATCAACCGTTTTTAGCATTCAAGGATATTACTTCTATAACCGAACTTCTCCAATTTTGCCCCAGCACTAGTCGTTTACCATAAGTAGCCGAAGTTTCTGTCACTAGTAGTTGTTTTATTTGTGGCCAACCTGGTCACACTTTTCGAGGATGCTTATCCCCTCGCAAGAAATTTTGTTATAGGTGTGGTGCTCCAGATGTGGCGTCTCGAGAATGTTCTCATTGTCTACCATCATCCAGTTCCAGTGGAGGTAGATTTTCCAATGGAGGTAATAGTGGAAATAACTCTCATCGTAACACTCAGAGAAACGGGCGAAGGAGAAATTAAATAGTCGTGAAGTTTCTCCATCGACGAATTCGTCGACCATCTTTGATAGAAATCAAATCATTTTAGATTATTTACTTTCTCGCATGTAAATAGAGATGAACGTCCCTATTTAAAAATTTCCATTTTAGATTATCCAGTTATTGGTCTTTTAGATTTCGGCGCCTCCTATACTTTGGTTGAATGAATGTAAAGTAGCAAACGGGATAATCTGCCGTAGCATCGGTTATGTGACAACGCCGTTGTATCTGATGAAGCAATCTTGCGTTCTCGACATCTGGATAGTTCCAGAGCTTCCTCAACAGCTCATATTGGAAATAGACTCCTGAAAGTCTGAACATTGTTCCTGATCTCCGCCAAAATGTCTGGCATTTCTGCAAGGACATTCCAAAATCTGTACAAATCGATAGCATTTTGAGTGAATCATCTTTGAGTCCATTGCAGAGGAAGGAATTGGATGTTTTGGTCGGGGAAACAACCGGAACAAACTCGTCCGGTAGGTATGATGCTCAGTAAGACTCCCACTGCAGTAAGACCATGGCAACTGATCAGTGCAGACCTGATGAGTCCATTACCTCGAACTGCCAAAGGTCACTGTTATATTCTTGCCATTTGTGATTCATTTAGTAAATTTGTTATTCTTGCTCCTTTGCGGTCCGCTACCGCCAGTGAAGTCGTTAAGATAATCGAAAATCAGGTACTACTGTTGTTTGGTTCACCAAGAACTATCATCGTTGATAATGAAGTAAAGTTCCGGAGGAAACTTTTTCAGAGTCTTGCCGTGGCATACAATTTCGATATCTCATATACCGCTAATTACCATCCTCAAACCAATCCAACCGAAAGAGTCAATCGCGTCATCAAATCAATGTTGATTGCTTATGTGTCAAAAAATCATCGCTTTTGGGACCACTTCTTGCATAATTATGCTTATGCTATACGATCTTCGGAGCACGAAGTCACTCAGCTCACTCCGAACTTCATAAATTTTGGTCGTGAGGTATCGTTAGATGGTGAGGCGGAAACATATGTAGCTTCTGAGTCGGTCTTTCCTAAGTACACCGCTACTGATAAATCTCATGCCTTTTCCCGAATGTACCGAGATATTCAGTCTCGCTTCGTTAAAGTTTACGAAAAGAGTAAACGTCAGTATAATTTACGTCGTCGTCCCGACACCTTCGACTTAGGTCAAGTAGTTTATGGACGAAACTATGCGTTGTCGGATGCCAGCAAACACTTCACCTCGAAATTTGCAGATAAATGTGTGGGACCCTTTGCTATCTCTAAAATAGTGTCTCCGTGGATATGCGAATTAACCGATACAGCCGGGCGATCCTCAGTTTGGCATGGCAAGGATTTGAAGTCGCATCCACCTTACGCTGACGAACCAAATTTTCCTTTTTTTTTTGTTTTGGTACTGTGATCTGTTCTCCAACACTGTTATTTTTTTTAACTTCTGGAGAAAATTTTTCCTAAGAAATTTCCTCATGGGAGTAAAGAGGGGGGTTGTTACGGGCTAGTTTTGCACTAATAGCCGATTCACTTCGAAATGCGAAACATCCTCAATTTGTATACATCCTACTCAGTCAACTTGTTTTCCATCGTCGTTCAATATAAAGAAAATATATCGGGTACGCCACTGAACGTTGTTTACAATTCAGAACTATATCCTTGCGCGATACATAGTCAATTCTCTGGTTATTCTCTGATTTGGTGGATTTGGGCCATAGAAATACCGCACGTATTCCTTTCGGAACTGCCTTTACTCACGGTCAACTATTTTGCTGACCGCGGAAGTAGAGAGTCACCTCTGGTAATTTATTTGACCTGTCATCGCTGTCACACTCTGTTTCTTTTTGAAGTGACAAGTCTCAATTATCTTTCCTCTTGATTGTGGAGTTTGATGAATGAGGTGGTGCATGATCCGAATTATCTTGCAGTAAATTTTGCATCCGTCCTGGGATATCAAGATTTTCGAGTTGTGTGATTTCTGACGTTGTTTTGTAGTTTTCTGAAACCTATATTTTCGTTGAAACGCAGAAATCCTTTCGATAATTTGCCGGATTTATAAAGCACCGGTAAGAGGTTACGTTTTACTAGAGGGGGTTCACTACATGAATCGTATTTATTTTAAGGCATGATTATTCATTTGTTTGGACCATCTCCACCGCCAGCTTCCATCAGAATCGTTCTGTTATTGGATTCTTCAACACTGGGACCCGTCAATTACCCTCTGTCAGTGGAAACACCCTCGACTAAGAGGTTTGTAAACGCTTTCCTCAAGAAGTTAAAAATAACAGCGTCAAGCGAAAAGCAGATAGTTCTTTTCAAGAACCAAGACCGCCGAGACAGGGTTGCCACACATGGTATTACCGTAAAACCACCGACTTTTGATAGTGAGTCATCTTAGTCCATGTATCGTCGACAATTCGAGGCTGCGGCAGCAATCAATGGATGAGGCGAAGAAGAAAAAGCTACGGCACTCATAATAGATTGAAGAGGGCCAGCTTTGGGTATATTGCAGACGATACCCATCGAACAGCAAAAGGAATATGAGGACCTGATTTCTGCATTAAAGTTGAGGTATGACGATCAACAGAGAGAACAGCTGTACCGGGCTCAAATGAAGGCTCGCACACAAAAATCAGGTGAGAGTCTGCAAGAATTTGAGGCAGATTTTTGATGTCTAATCCAGCTGGCGTATCCAGAAGCACCCGGAGATTTCAAGGAGCAGCTAGCGGTGCAGATGTTCATAGATGGACTGAGAGACCCAGAGATACAAAGAACTCTACGGCTGACGAGTTTCAAGAGAAATAACGATGCTTTGGTTCGCTCTATGGAAGTGGAGGCGGCCTTCAACACGTCGAGGCCGAAAGCGCGTGCAGTTTCAATAGAGGAACCGGAACGACGATTTGGCACAGCGAGTTGTTCAGTCGAGAAGGTTCTGGGGGAAATCAAATTGACGATAAGTGGAATTAGCACCCTGAAGAAGAAGACAAGCTATAGATTTGGAAAACCGGGACATCTAATAAAACACTGTTGGGTGAAAATGCCGCAGAGGATTTGCTATAGATGTAGATGTCCGGGACATTTTATAAAAGACTGCAGGGAGAGAATTCCACAGAGGAAATGTTATAGATGTGGAAGATCAGGACATTTCATGAGAGATTGCAAGGTGAGAATGGCACCAAAATCCAACTCACCTGTCAGGATGCCGCCAAGTTCACAATCACCCGCGAGGTCACCAAGGGTCATCCGTGTTAACAGTTTGAGAAGAATAACCGATAGCATAAGCATACCAGGGAAAATAAATGAGATGGACCTTATATGCACCATAGACACCGATCCTGCAGTTTCCTTGGTACGCAGTGACATCCTTCGACCTGAAAGCGTGGAGCCCAGTTCTTCCAACTCCGTGTTTCGAACAGTCACTGGTGAAAACGCGCCTATTCGAGGAGAGGCTGAAATAACATTGATTCTTGGGCGGCTGACCATCACGGATACAGTATACGTCGCGGACATAGAAGATGAATTTATACTCGGGATGGATTTGTTCAGTGACTGCGAAAAAGCGTCTCATATATATATATATATATATATATTTATATATATATATATATATATATATATATATATGTAAGTTTGGCACGACTCCAAACTATAGTGGGCCACATCAAAGTTCGCCCACACGACACTGGTACCCAGCTCGAGATGCGCGGCCGTCGTCATGCTCATTAGTCGTAAATCGGTATCAATAAAGTAAACACGTTGAGAATCGATTCATGGCGCTTGTCGCTAATAATTTGAAGAAGATCAATTGATTATAATAAAGCCAAGCTGTACTTGTTGTTGATTCAGGTTAACCTGTCTACAATATTGTATTATAATTATTCAAATCGCCTGAATACTTGTATATAGTGTAAATATAATTACAGTTTTCACAAGCATCAACCGCAGTACTTATTATTGGTATCGTAATACCTTATCCATCAAGATAAAGGGAATTGTCTTATAAATCAACAACAACAAAATGGCTGTTGTTCGAGCAAGATTCTGCTTTGTCTCTGGGGCATCAGACACAGAAGCCACTATTTTAAGAGTCCGCACCATTCAATTAGAAGGAGAAGACACGACGTACGAATTTCCAGAACACCTTTCAACGAAGGAGAATCATCTAGAACTTATCGAAACAACGATAGTGAAGAATATAGCCAAGAGTTTGAAAACACGGGGAAAATTCCGGAAGGTGTGGATTCCGCTAGGAAACGAACTGAAAAGTCAATATTTGGATGAAGAGGGTAACGTATGTTACGACGGAATTTATTTGGATGAGTGTCAGGCATATGTTGACCCCAGCTCAGGTTCCACCCATAACCTTGAATTCTTTCCGCATGAAAAAATCCGCGAGTTAAAAACATGATTCTTGATAAATTCTCTGGAAAAAATCAGAACGCGGTTACTTTTATGGATCTTTTCGTGAGTGAGTGCACTCGTTTGAATTGCAAAGAAGAAAATTACGCAGAGACGTCAAGATTTGTTTGGAGGGACCGGCCCTTGATTGGTTTCAGAGTTTTTTGAAAATGAATAAGATAGCAAGACCATGGGAGTATTGGAAAACTTCTTTCATACATACTTTTGCAGTGATAGGTTGGCCAGAAATAAAGTATGCATATGAATTTCGTTATTTAAATGGGTCGCTTTTAGAGTACGCGTTAAAAAGGAGAAATTTGATTTTAGACACTGACTCAAAATTATCAGACAATTCGCAAATAAATTTGATTGTTTTGGGTTTACCAGCGAAAATTCAATCCCACATAAATAGGAAAGATTTGAATACAATCGATAATTTGATGTCACTCATTAATCAGTTAGAAGGCCTTACAGAAAAAAATTCAAAACAAAAAACCCAGAGGAAAATAAATCGGAGAAAAAGCCATGTCCTTACTGCACAAAAAAAAGATTCACAAATAGGTATCACTCGGAAGAATTTTGCAGGTTGAAACTCACTGATAAAGAGAAAGCAAAAAATGATAGAATAAAAATAATGAATAACACAAATATAGAAGAGAGTGTATCGTTTTCTGATGAATCAAAAAACGGATCGCGACCCCACTCATCAGATTAAAAATATATATCGAGGATAGCCCAGTCGTTGCGGTATATGACTCCGGAGCAAATGTATCAGTCATAAATTATGATACAGTTTTAAAATTAAAATTAAACAAAATAATAAGTGGGGAAAATAGACTAAACACATGCGCAGGCACTACCAACACTCTAGGTTCAATAAATTTGAAAACAAAAATTTTTAATATTACGAATACAGTATGTTTTCATATTGTAAGAAGTATCTCTTTTCATGATGACATTTCGTTAGGTTTAGATGCAATAAAAGAATTTAAACTCTGTCAGTATGAAAGCTTGAAAATTTTACAAAACGACACAAAGAAATGTCATTTCAATAATAATATGAGAACAGAGTCTATTTCTACAAACACAGTAGTAAGCAGTGAGAGCTCTTTGGAAAATTTGTTGAATGAACACAAAAAGTCATTCACAGAAGATAAATTCGATGTAGGCAGAATAAAAGGCTACGAGGCGTCAGTAAGGCTTACCGAAAATAAATATATTGCGCGTAAACCGTACAAATGCTCTATATCGGATAACGAAGAAATAAAATCGTTATTGAAAGTTGGTTCAATTGAACGCTCTACTAGTCCTTTTGCATCTCCGGCAACTCTTGTTTTGAAGAAGGAAGAAGGGAGAAAGTCACGATTATGCGTAGATTACAGCGAACTGAATAAAATAATCATACCAGAATGCCATCCATTTCCAATTATTGATGATCTGTTGATTCGAGTACGGGATTGCAAATTTTTTTCAAAATTGGACATTAACTCTGCATTCTGGTCAATCCCGATCAGAGAAAAAGATAGATATAAAACTGCATTTATTACTCAAAACGGGCATTGGCAATGGAAATGTTTGCCTTTTGGATTAAAATCTTCTCACGCCATATTCCAGAGAGTTCTGAGTGACGTATTAGCAAAAAATAGTCTCGAGACTTTCGCGATAAATTACATTGATGATATTTTGATTTTTTCGGAAACTTATTCAGGTCATTTATGCCGCCACATCAAGGAAGTTCTCATCGTCATAGAAAAAGCGGGGTTCAAGCTAAACAAGAGGAAATGCTCATTTGCAAAAAATCAGTTATCTATTTAGGACATGAAATCAAAGAAAATGAGATAAAACCCGTAAATGATAACTTAATCGCAATTAAAAATTTCCCTACACCGCAAAACCAGAAAAATGTTAGGCAACTTTTGGGCAAAATAAATTTTTACTTGAAATATATACCACAAGCTTCGATCGAGTTGGAACCACTACATAATTTACTCAGAAAAATTGTGAAGTTTGATTTGGACACAAGAATGTGAAGAAAGCTTTAAAAAGATTAAACACTATCTCAGCTCTGAGCCGATATTGGCAATCTTTGACCCAAAACTTCCTATATACATTTTCACGGATGCATCAAAAAAAGGAGTAGCGGCAATTTTAAAACGACCCCAAAAAGACAACTCTATAAAACCAGTTTTTTATTTCTCAAAAAAATTGACAAAATCACAAGAAAGTAAACGCGCTTTTTTCTTGGAAGTCCTGGCTATAAAGGAGTGTATTCTATATTGGCAATATAAACTCATAGGAAATAAATTCACGATCTTCACCGACCACAAACCACTCGAGAATTTCAATGTAAAAAAGAGTAAAGATACTGAACTATTAGCTTAATTAAACTGCATTTCAAATTTTGATTTTGAAATCAAGTATAACCCAGGCAAAAATAATGCAGAAGCAGATAGCTTTTCTCGAAACCCAGTACTAGATGAAAATAAGAGCAGTGAAACAGCTATCACAATGGTAAATTTTTTATCAATGGAAGAATTAATGAACGACCAAAAACAATTGAATATAAAAACTGAGGATAAAATAGTGAAAATAAACAACATTTGTTATAAAATTCTAAATAACAAAAAAAAATGTGGGTTTCGGAAAATTTTGGTGTTAAAATGATTATAAAGGTTCATAACGAAAGTCATATTGGTGTGAAGCAGCTGACTCTGACTTTAAGCCCAAAATACTATTTAAAAAATATGCACAAACATATAGAACTAATTTGTCGAGCATGCGACACATGTGTAAAAAATAAATCAAGTTTCGGTAATTTTACTCAACCCCTTTCCCAATTAGGTCCAGCATCGCAGCCATTTTAGATAATATCATAGGATACAATAGGGGGATTCAGCAGAAACAGGTCACCGAAAAAATACTTAGTCGTAGACCATTTTACAAAGTACGCCTTTGTAATGACCTCAAAAACACAGACGGGAAAAGATTTTATAAACCTGGTAAAAAAAGTTCAGACAAAGGGAGAAGTAAAATTTCTCCTAACTGATCAATACGCTGGTAAAAACTCAAAAGAATTTAAAAAATTTCTAAAAGCAGAAAACATAACACACATTTTCACCGCGGTAGATTGTCCCTTTTCTAATGGGCAAAATGAACGCACAAATCAAACATTAGTTAATTCGATTAGGTATAAAATTTTCGAAAATAAAGACAGGCCGTGGTCAGTCATAGCTGAACAGTGTGTAGAAAACTACAATAACACAATACACAGCACAACCAAATTATCTGTTAAACGGAATCGATAAATCTTTTTTTCCTTCGGAACTTAACGAAAACAATTTAGAGAATTTGGATGAAAACAGAAAAATAGCATTTTTGAATGCAGAAAAAATTCATAATCAAAATGAAGTTTATCATGATAAGAATAAACGAAAAATAACATACAATATCGGTGATCTTGTTTATATCCAGAACGGAAATCGTTTGAACAGGAATAAGCTGGATGCGATCAGGGTAGGTCCTTTCAGGATAAAACATAAAATCTCTGATTCAATGTATGTTATTGACTCGGGATTCAAAACATCAGAGACAAACATTTATCATGCAAGTAAAATGATTCCCTATTTCCATACTCCTGTAACATATGCCGGTGGGGAGGGGGGGATGTAAGTTTGACACGAGTCCAAACTATAGTGGGCCACATCAAAGTTCGCCCACTATGACACTGGTACCCAGCTCGAGATGCGCGGCCGTCGTCATGCTCATTAGTCGTAAATCCGTATCAATAAAGTAAACACGTTGAGATATGATTCATGGCGCTTGTCGCTAATTATTTGGAGAAGATCAATTGATTATAATAAAGCCAAGCTGTACTTGTTGTTGATTCAGGTAAACCTGTCTACAAAATTGTATTATAATTATTCAAATCGCCTGAATACTTGTATATAGTGTAAATATATTTACAGTTTTCACAAGCATCAACCATCAAGATAAAGGTAATTGTCTTATATATATATATATATATATATATATATATATATATATAAACTCGGGAATTATATTTGGGAACAGCAGCAAAAGCGAAAGTGTACTCTTATAACAATATATTTCCAATATTTCGACAATCGATTGTTGTCATCATCAGGGAGCTACAAAATAATGTTAATGAATGAAAATATGACATAGAATTTTTATCCTTACTTACATTGTTAGTGAGGATGGTCGCATGAGATGGTTAAAGAAGTCAGATGACACATAGTAAAATTGTTATAAAACATTGATACGTATCAGTACAACACATAAACACATTAAAAACTATAATCTTCTTATTTTAATGAAAAAGGTGCAGTGACAAACACCATGTGGAAATGATGAAAAGGAATGAAAATTTTGTGGTTATAAAGGCGCTAAAAGTCATTTGTCAAAAATGTCAAATGTCACTGAAAATTTATTGCTGAGACACAATTTGGCCTTAGCCGCTGAGACCTCATTACCATTACAGGTGCTGCACAAGAGGAGGTGGGAAAATGTAATATAGTATTAAAAGATTTGAAAATTTTGAAATTAGTTATGTGAAAAAGTATAAATTTAATATTTTGATTAAGTAACGTCACTTGAATTGCCTTCGAGAACTCTCGAATTGCCATCAATCAATAATAAATATGAATAAATTTCACTCAAATGATTGAGATCGGTTCTTTTATTTAAACAATTTGAAGATTGAGAAATGAATGCCATTTCTAAGAACATTCTCCTCGAAACATTCCTTTCAATTGATAAAATTTTTGTGGAACTGAAATTCATTAAATGTCCTTCCTTGGAATTTCAGTTCCACAAAAATTTTATCAATTGAAAGGAATGTTTCGAGGAGAATGTTCTTAGAAATGGCATTCATTTCTCAATCTTCAAATTGTTTAAATAAAAGAACCGATCTCAATCATTTGAGTGAAATTTATTCATATTTATTATTGATTGATGGCAATTCGAGAGTTCTCGAAGGCAATTCAAGTGACGTTACTTAATCAAAATATTAAATTTATACTTTTTCACATAACTAATTTCAAAATTTTCAAATCTTTTAATACTATATTACATTTTCCCACCTCCTCTTTTGCAGCACCTGTAATGGTAATGAGGTCTCAGCGGCTAAGGCCAAATTGTGTCTCAGCAATAAATTTTCAGTGACATTTGACATTTTTGACAAATGACTTTTAGCGCCTTTATAACCACAAAATTTTCATTCCTTTTCATCATTTCCACATGGTGTTTGTCACTGCACCTTTTTCATTAAAATAAGAAGATTATAGTTTTTAATGTGTTTATGTGTTGTACTGATACGTATCAATGTTTTATAACAATTTTACTATGTGTCATCTGACTTCTTTAACCATCTCATGCGACCATCCTCACTAACAATGTAAGTAAGGATAAAAATTCTATGTCATATTTTCATTCATTAACATTATTTTGTAGCTCCCTGATGATGACAACAATCGATTGTCGAAATATTGGAAATATATTGTTATAAGAGTACACTTTCGCTTTTGCTGCTGTTCCCAAATATAATTCCCGAGTTTTGTTCTTAACTTGTCAGCAAAGACTTCCTCTCCTCTCTATATATATATATATATATATATATATATATATATATATATATATATATATATATATATATATATATATATATATCCGCTGACATAGTGGAGAATCCTCCAGATAAATCCCGATGCTCGAACATTCCACAATAATTGACGCGATATCTCTCATAAACAATCTTTCGTTGTACCATCACACTAATTTGCATTTATAAGCGACAGGGCCGGCGCTAGGAATTTCTGTAACAATATAGTTTATATGTAGTGCTTAAATTGGTTACTTGTATGTTCAGTTCTGCTTTTATGCCTGAGATCATAGCTTTGATGAGAACTAATTGAATAATGCGGAATTATTACGACTTGGTCAGTGGTGTGAACTTTGAAGTATATATACCATATGGCGAAAGAACTGTTCTGTTCATGAAGGCCGGTATTACTGATTTGGCAGATCTCATAACCCCCTTTGTGTTATACACACACTATTAAACAGTTTTGAACGTCTGAATTCGTTAACTAAACCCACTCCCCTCTCCCTGAGTTATATTCATCTCAAATTTGAATAGTAAAGTATACCTTTTTATCTATTACAATCAAAATAGAACCGTAACAGAATGGATCCCAACATAGTACCTTTGTATATAGACTATATAGTAGGATAATGCACGTGCATTCACCATTTGACACAAAGTCGAGCGCCAAACGGAATAATTCTTGAATAAACTGACCGTACAGATGCGCCCCCTAGAGAGTACATTTAAAATTGCAAAGTTGAAGCAGGCCTGGACTCCCATAATTTGATGTGAATGGGTGAAATATGGAATCCAAGCATTAATTTCGAACCATTAATTATTTTTTTGATATGTCGAGATATTAATTGCTGGAAAATGTTCATGTCTATTGTAGGGCTATACCTGAGAGAATTGAAGTTATAAAACCTCGTTTATGAAGAATAAAGTTTGTTTGTGGTAAAACGCTATTCAATGGGCGCATTCAGCAGAAAGAGCAAATAACGTTTACGCTACGTATCGGTAGCGGTTTTTTTGCTACTTCTACTAGATGAACCAAACTTGTTGACAGGTAGCAGTTGTATCAGCAGAAAAAGTCGTAACAGTTCCGTAGTTGTTTAGACTGGTGAATGCGGCCAGATTCCTATTGAAATGTCTGAATTGACAGTTAAATAATCCCAAACAAATCTTTTCATTTCTAAAACACGTTGAAAGTACTTTAATATCTTCGGATAATTATTTGATATATTTTGTAGTGTTGAGATGCCATTATTATTGATATAACGAGGTTCGGAAGTGAAACTTAGAATACGAGTGTGATAACCTTAGTGCATAAAAGGTGTTTTCTGAAATTCATCGAAGTTTGAATTCATAAGTTGAGGAAAACAGCTGAGTTCAGTTCAGAAGATGCTCGATATGGTTGCCTTAAACGTCTTGGAGATGAGAACAGCCTATCCGATATTTCACGTTGAACATTTTCGAACACAGCAACGTCAATATTTCTACAAATATTT
>JAVJAQ010002872.1:0-17255 GCA_032362365.1 Zygogramma bicolorata
ATAATAATAATAACAGTTATTCATTTCCAAGAAACTACAGTTTATATATAGGGAATATTTATATAATACATTCATTAAAAAGCTCAATCAGAATTGTTTATTACTCGAAAATAAAATAATAAAAAAAAATTATTCTAACAAATAAGGCTTCATAGCAAATTTGATTTTGGTCATTTGAGAAAAACATTTTATTCTAGTGGGTAATCCATTATATGTGATAACACCTTTATAGAAAGTAGATTTACTGGAAATTCCGTCTTGAGATTTTTTGTTAACAAATTATTGAACTGCCTTGTTTTGTGGTTATGTACACTGTTAGATTTAAAAAATTTCATAATCGAATGTTTCTTATTAGTCATATAAGATCAATAACCACCTAATTCCTTTATATAGAGTGTGGATCTAATTGTCATTCGAGGATTTAGGGCTAAGACAGGGATGTATAAATTGGCCCTCACTCTTGGTTTCATGCCCAACTTCAATCATTTTCCATTGTCAAGAAAAAGAACTGATTCTTTTTCAGAAAAATGCCCACACCACTGGGCTCACGTTATTTTGAAATTATTCTTGTCAAAATCACGTCAAAATGTGTTTATCATTAAAAAAAATATACAGGAATGAAATTCCAAAAATAAGCCATATTTTTCCCACCAATTCCATGTTAAAATTTTCCCAAAAATTTGACTACTCCACTGGATTCAGTAGGTTTCGATTTACCACTGTCCATATTTTCATTTTAATGTGGTCATTATTGAAATTTTATAATGTTCTGAACATTTGAAAAATAAGTAATTTCGTGGAAAAAGTTTCAAAATTCTGACTACACCGTTTTCTTATAACTTTTTTTTACAATGAAAAAGTTGTTTATAAAAACTGAATTAAAAGTTTATTATTATTATACCTACAACTGAATTACGCACCATGATAAACCGAAAAGTGTCGAAACCAGCTGAATCTCTATATAAAAAAAACATTTTTCAAATTTAATTCTCGTATACCTTTTTCAGTGATAAACGAATTAACGAATTTTGACGTGACTCCAACACAAACCATTTGATAACAACGTGAATCCAGTGATTTAGTCAGATTTCTCGAAAAAAATCACCATTTGTTTTTATTTTTGAAATGGAAAAATATTCAAAGTTGGCCCTGCAAATGGGGACTCATTCATGAAATTTGGGGATCTAGTAATAATAAACTTTTCAAATGTGTGTCTAATGAAAAAATAATAATGATTCAAATCGGACGAAAAATTAATTACTCTATAGAAGGGTGTTTCCATTTTAAATGGATCACACTGTATAAATCGGCATATCGAAATAAATAATCATCTACTAGCACTTTAAACGGAATATACCGCGTTAATACACAGTTCGCACAAAAGTTCCACTTTTAATGGTTCTTGAAGACAATCTGTTAACGCTAAAAACTTTTGATTTTTTGACTTGATTTCAGCAAAAGATTTGTGAACCAAACAATATTGAATATTTTTTCGAGATACTGAATTTTTTCAAAATCCTAGAAAGGAAAATGAATTGGTTATAGGATTTCCTATCAAATCAAACAGTATTTTGGTTCAAATCAACTCTGGTTTCCTTTATTTATTTTTTCAATCATTCCACTCATGCGCAAAATAATTTCAATTACTTCAATCGAACTTGAAGATAATTTTAATTCATGTAGCTGTGGTTCAGTTTTAGCACCAACTATTTTTTTATTTCATGTAGACTGTAGTAAAACATTGAATTCATTTGGAAATCATTATTCTTTCGCAGACAGCATTGCTATATTTTATTCTGGAAATAATATTAAAATTATGGAAGATAATGTGACAAGTGATATAAAAATTATTGAATAATGGATAAATAAAATTAACCTAACCATCAATTCAGGAAAAACTGTCTATATTATTTCCAAAAAAAAATATGAATGATATTAAACTCAATATAAAAATAAATGATAGCAGACCTATCACCTAAGTTCGAAGTCATGAATATCTGGGTCTCATCATTGAAAATGAATTAAATTTTGAAATACATATAAATAAAAAAAGGTATAATTCCGTTTTTGGGTGCAATTAGATAAATGCATTTGATAAATAAACATGTTCAGATTCTGATAAATAATTCTCACCTACTTTCTCACATCAGATATTTAATCACGACTTTATACTCTCATAATTAAGAACAAAAAATGCTATATATCGTTTAATGAATAAAGCAATAAATGTAATATTCAAAAGACATTGGGACACTCCATGGGAGAATTATATAAAATGACCAATACTATGTGACTTCAAACTCTTGAATTGAATTCGAAAAAGCTAAACTCTACAAACTAACAAATAATATTCAAAAAACTTATATTTTTCCTGATACACCCAAGTTTTCACGGTCATAATACCAGAAATTTCAAAAAATTTCATCTGAACAATGTTCATTTCAATAAAGGGAAAAATAATCTCTTTGCAATAATAGCAATTGAATTATTCAAAAAATTGCCTGAAGAAATAAAATCCTCTAGGTCAGGGTTTCCCAATCGATGGTGAGTCGCTAGTGAATTTTTAGTGAGACCTGCGCATACCGAATTGGACATATCACTGTGATCAAAAGTAAAGTAAAAAAGAGTTGAAGTTGATGTCACAACTGTAATGGGGAGATAGGAAACAATTTCATCCTTCCCAATGAAATAAGTTTTTCATGTAATAATTCGATTGAGTATTGATAACTTGGGAACCACTGCTCTAGGTCTCTTTATATTTTCTTGAGAAAAGTCAACCAACTTCGACTATCTCCAAGATTATTGAAATATGTGTTAATAAGAGGTTGTGTGCATATTTGGATGGAATTAATTTCTGGTTTCCTGGCCAAAATGGTTTTATAAGAGGATCCAGTACTGCATAGTGGCTGCTGTTGATCTCGTCACTAAGATACAAAACAAAAGAGACAAAGGTTTAGGTTGCATATTTGTCACATTAGATCTCAAAAAAGCTTTTGACACTGTGAATCCGAAAATACTGTTACAAATATTGGAAAAAACGGGTGTGAGAGGGAAAGCTTTACACTGGTTTACTGATTATTTTAAGGGACGAACACAGTTTGTAACTACAAACAATGAGCAAAGTAACCTTTCAGACATAAACTGTGGAGTGCCCCAAGGGTCAACGCTGGGACCTACTATGTTCTTAATCTACATTAATTCAATCTCAATGCTACAGTTGAAAGGAAACATTCAATTGTATGCGGATGACACAAGCTTGGTATACTTCGGAAATGATGTCACAAAATTAAAGTCTGATGTTGAAAGAGACCTAACTGCAATAAAGGAGTGGTTAAACTTTCATAAACTCACACTAAATACTGACAAGTCTACCTACATTATCATATCTAACAAGGATGAATGGCAATAGATTACCTTGTCATTAGATGGTCAAAATCTTACGAAAGTAGAATGCATAAAATACCTAGGTCTCTACATTAACAATAAGTTATCATGGGAAAATCATATAAATCATATATGCAAAAAAATAGCACCGGCGATAGGCATTATGGGAAGAACCTCAAATTACCTAACTCGTAAATATAGAAAAATGATATATAACAGCCTTATACATAGCCATTTGACATATTTAAAAATCATTTGGAAGTGCACCTATCAAACAAAACTTCAGCCATTGCTAACCTTGCAGAACAAAGCCATCAAAAGAATCTTTAACCTACCAAGGCTCCACCCTACTGAAGATCTGTATCTACCAAATAAAATAATGGACATCGACTCTGTCTATGTGTATCAGGTATGCTTATATATACACAAATGTTATCGTGGAGAAACTAACTCGAACATACTGTTGACGCAGAACAGTGAAACTCATGGATATGGGATACTTAACATAAATGACTTAAGAACTGTTTTGATGAGAACTGTTATGGGTCAGAAAAGTTTGGAATGCAATGGTGTTAATTTATATAACAGAATTCCTGTTGAAACTAGAAACATGCATACCAATGTATTTCAGAGGAGATTGAAGCAACTTATTTTTTCTGTTTTTTTCAAAGATCGGTATCAACTTTATCGTAACAACTGTGATACTGATTGTAACAAACTGTGATACTGAAGTATTTTAATTTAATATGTAACTGTAAATAACCTCAAGCATTATGCAATTTTGAATGGAGAGCACAGATAGCGTCTGCTCGTGCTCCCTAATATTATTATGGTCCAATTTGTATGTCTTAGAGTACTTGTACATTATTATTTTTTGGAATAAAAAAAAAAGCTTCTGTGTGTATGTTGATGTTCTCCGAATAATCTAATAGTGTAATTATTGATGAATTACTTACATTATATTGTATGAAATTGAGATTATGACTACCTTATACCAGAATTATATGTTCTGTCTGGAAGCTGCGTATATTCCAATGAATTAAAAAATATTGCGGTTCATGCCAAATCAATGTAGTTTGAACGAACCAACAGTCAAGCAGGTTACAATCACGGGCTATCAACTATTCAATTGAACCACCGAGGTCTTGAATGATTAAAAATACAGCAGTTCAATCGTCCGTCGCGACCAAATTTATCGGGAGTAATTAATTACACAAGTTCTCCAAAATTACCGATAATTTTCCATGAAAGCATGTCGTCTAAAAAACGCATGAGTTTATGTTCGTAAAATATGAAAATAACCGAATGCAGTTTTTTACTGACAACATGCTTGAATGGAAAATTATCAGGTTCATTTTAATGCACGAGTGTAATTCGGTAGAATATTTCCGGAGTTAAAACAACGACGTTCAAAATTCAGTATTTATGCCTGTCAAGATGACAAAAAATGTACATTTTATTTTAACAATCGTTACTATAGATACACGGACCGAGCGGGATTTTTCGATACTTACCGGGTATTTACCAGCCGGAAAATGTCCCGCCGGGAATTTATCGCTGTAATTGATCGAAAATGTCCCGTTTCATATGGGATTTTCAACATCTACGATGGAAACACTCATTTTAAGTTGGTGGGGAGATTGAAAGTAATATTATTCTAAACGAATTTTTCATATCATTTAGGTGAAGCAGGAGATAGCAGCGACGAAGACAAATCTCAAAATACTTCGAAAAATGTTTGTCAGAACGACTTGGTCGATTCCGCCTTACCGTCTCCCGACAACAGACAACAACGAATAGCAGAACTGCAGAAGCTAAAGGCCAACTGCAAGCCCGAAGAACTGCAGAAAATCAAAACGAAATGCGAGGTGTTGGTGAGAGACTGCATCGCTGGATTGTTGATACAACTCTCGGTGAAAGACTTCAAGGAAGTTGAAGGTGATCCATCTCTTAATTTGGAAATATATGTATCGTCTGGACCGCTATATAATAATAACTTTAATGATCCCAAGAAAAATACATGTTTATGTATATATATATATATATATATATGTATATATATATATATATATATATATATATATATATATATATATTCAGAAAACCGTCGGATACTCCTTCTGCAGATTTATATAAAGCAACAGATAATATGACTTTGGATCATCTAATTGATTATGAAAAATCTAAATATATAAATAAATTAACAAAAAATCTTCAGAAATGTAATATAAAACTGTCAAACAATTATGATTTACATGGCCACGATACCAGAATATCAAATAACTTTCATTTAAATATGATTCATTCCAATAAAGGAAAAATAACCCCATTTCATCAGCATTAATAACTTTCAATGAACTACCAGAAAAAATAAAATCATCCAAATCCATTCATATTTTTTCAAAAGAACTTAAAAAATATTTGCTTGCATAATGATGTTCACCAAACTATCAAATGAATATTATACTCCAATTTATTATTTATAGTACATAATTTTATGATGTTTTTTTTTACTTCCTCATACTGGAACCCTGTTCTGTCTGGAAGCTGTATATTGAATAAATAAATAAATGAATAAATAAATAATATATATATATAAATGAAAGGAGTGATGGGTATAAAATGGTATAAATGAATCAGTTGAATCAGGCATTATCGATACATTATGAAAATAATATTGTGGATAATCAGTCATTATTATTGATAGCTGTGAAATATCTTTTGATCTCTATTTTGAATTTCGCAACAGAATTGATATTTTTGTGTGTAGGTAGACTGTTATGAATTGTTATTCCAGAAAAGTACAACGACTTCGTTGAGAAATTGTTTCAGAGCACAACAATATAGTTTTGGCCAATTTATATGAATCTGACGCAATGAAAACCCAGTGTATATATTATATTCAACCGAAGAAGTTCATTGAAAAAATTTTCAGATTTTATATTTTACTTTTCTTCTCACTAAAATTCAATATATGTATCCACATCCAAAATGGTTTTCACCAAGTAACAGCAAAATATTTATTTTGCAGACACATATCAATCAGCAAAGTAATAATTTTCCTGTCTAGGTAGCAAAATAAAAATTTTCCTGCCTAGACAGCAAAAGTAATACTTTTCTCGCTGATGTGTCTGGAAGAGTAAGTACTTCCTGTCGTAATCATTGTCCATGATGTTGTCAAACTATAATTACTATTAATATAAAATATTTGGGAGTAATAATATTTTTCGGATTATACATTGATGAACAACTCACTTGGAAAAATCACATTGAATATTTAAGAAAAAAAATATCACCATTGATTGGTATTTTGTTCAAATTCGCAACTATATCTGTTTGAAACATCTGAAATTGATATATTATAGCTTTATTCATTCAAAACTACTATACTTGATATCAGTATGGGAAAATGCTAACTCTTCGATCATACGTCCCCTAAAATCTCATCAAAATAAAACAATCAAATGCATATTCAAATTACCTATTCGCACTTCCGATTTATATGTGAAAAATGAGCTTTCAAATATCACCTCTTTATATAAATTGAAAATTTGATAATTTCATCCATTTCGTAAAAAATAAAAATAAACATTCTTCTCTCACCTTCAACCCAATTGAAACAATTCATAAATATGAAACTAGGCAGTTAAAAAATCTGAGTACTGTCAGTAGAATCAAAACAAACTATAAACTACAGAAAAAATAAATTTTATACAATGTAGTGTTAATATATAATAAACTACCAAAGAAACTAACTGAAGAATTTTTTGACAAACGCTTCAAAAGAAACTTGAAAAAGTATTTGATCCAGTGAGACTTCTCTTTTTCTATATGACATTGGATTGATTCATGATCGAAATCCTCGTTTCAATGCATGAATTGTAATAGTACCTTAGTTTTAAGATTCCTTCTTCATAAACATCAATGTTTCTTGGGGTCAATAAAGATTAATTGATTGATATACATTTCCATAGCAACCAACTATTCCAACACTATTCCAACACCAACTATCAAATTTTATTGTATATACTCTATTTGTTAAAATAAATCTTTGGTAGTATAACTACTTCTCTTCGGGCTTGAAGGCCGTAGTTCTTTGGAATTTCTTCCTGACGTTTCGCTAGCGCGAGTGGCCAGCTTCTTCAGAGGCTTATTCATCTCCGATAAGCCTCTGAAGAAGCTGGCCACTCGCGCTAGCGAAACGTCAGGAAGAAATTCCAAAGAACGACGGCCTTCAAGCCCGAAGAGAAGTAGTTATACTAATAACCTCGGCCGCGAAAGCCTTAACCATTTTGTCTTTGGTAGTTTGTTATGTATTAAATTTCTTGTGGGGTTCCCCAAGGATCTATTCTTGGCCCAATTCTTTTTCTCATTTATATCAATTCAATGACTCAGTTGAAACTTCATGGTAAACTCAGTTTATTCGCTGATGACACAACTCGCATTTATTTTTCAGATAACTTTGAACATAATCAAAACTTTATGAATCAAGACCAACAAAAAATAACGAGTTGGTTAAATCAACATAAGTTATCTTTGAATTTTTCTAAATCTTCTTATATGTACATTTCGAAACGAATTTTGAATGACCCTAAAAATGCGTTTAAATTCTATGGTGATAGAATAGACTACAAGCCAGTTACGAAACTTCTAGGATTATAATTATATTGATGAAAAATTGTCTAACATATTGAACATTTACGACGCAAACTCTTCCCGATAATTGGTATCTTATTCAAAATAAGACACCACATTCCTCATAAATATCTGATGAATATTTATCATTGCCTCATAAATTCAAAATTACAATATTTGATAGCTATTTGGGGTTCAGCTGATATTTCCCTTATCAAGCCACTACAAAAATTGCAGAATAAAACAATCAAATGTATTTTCAAACTAGATTTTCGAGAACCAACCATTAATTTATGTAAGCCTGAAGAATTACTTGATTTGAAGACCACATATAAATTCAAAGTGAGCATATTCATTCAATTTGTCAAGCACAAAATGAAATCATCCAATTTCAATTTTCGTGAAGTCAATGATTTTCATCTGCATAATACCCGCCAGAACACAGCTTTGAGATTTCCAAAACCAGTTTTGGACAGAAGTCTATTCTTCATAATGGAATAAATAATATTTATAATTCAATTCCAGAAAACTTGAAGAAAATAAAAAGCAAAATATTATTTAAGAAACATTTGAAGAAATATTTATTGAATTTGATTTAAAAAAAAGGTGAAATTCCTGATGCAATCATTTTGTTGATGATACTGGTTAAATTTGTATTTATTATAACTTAATAACTTATTTTTTTTAAGTTTAGTTTTTAATTGAGATATGTTTGTTGTATCCCTGTTATAAACTGTAAGGTTTCTTGGGATAATAAAGTGTTGATAATAATACTGCCTGAATTGATGCATTTGCATTTTTCAATAAGGAAATGGTAATGTATTTTTGAAAAGATCAGCCATGAAATAATTAAATGAGTGACTCAGTTTTTTACCTTCACGAAGTGATAGTGACTTATTTTGTGTTTCAGATGAACTGAACAGAGCTGTTTGTTGGTATCTCACCTGCGACAGATACTGGGAAGATTCACAAGCTGATATCAGAAGTTTTCCTTGGGGTTTAGTGTGTATGGTTATTATGGTTATGTCACTGGGAATATGCCTTTGCTACTATATTATTTGGGTGCTATTTGAGTGAGTATTCAAAAGATGTATGCATGCTTTTTCATCATACTGCCTGTTACTGCTGAGAAAATTTTTTATTGTTGAAGACTAAAATTTTTGGCCAACCTTCTGTACATTTACTATTGATAGATTCAAATTTTTTTATTTATATTCTATTTTGATGCATATATTATTTGTTGATATATTCGTATTCGTGACATGCCCTATGATGCCAAGAAAGATACTCTCTTGTATTTACTACTCCCAAACCAGTGATAAAATAAAAAAAACACTTGCAAAAAATTCAACTTGATTCGTTTACTGGCCCCTGGCATGTATTTTCCTTACTTCATTACTTATCATTACATTTTTTTCAATACAACAAAGGGAAAAACAAGAATAGAAAAACTAGATGAAATACTATATAATATATAGTTTCGAATAGGAAGAATAAACCAGGAAAACAATGAAATAAGGAATAAAACATAATATACATATTTTGCAATGCCAATATATATTGTTTTAAATATTATTAGGTAGTTCGCAGAAAGAAGTGTTGTGTAGAATTTTGAAAAAAAAATACTTATGATTTCCTACTGGGACAACAAATCAGAACCATTAAAAAGAAAGGAATAAATAGTTGACATTTCATTTTCTGTCATCAGAAGAAAAACTACAAATCGTAACTAATATGTTATCTATGTCGTTTTTCTTGTTCAGTTTGTTTGTCAAGTCCTAGTGTTTAGCTATTTTTATTGTACCTCTTCAGACGAACCCTTTTAATTGTCAGTTGTTGAATAAAGAATCCATTTTTATTATTTTTATTGTAGATGTAGGTATGCCCTTTATTACATAAATAACTACTAGCGGTATCAATAGATGTAAATAATCTCGGACTGAAGGCCCTCGGCTTTATAAGGTCATCGCCTTCAGGGCATAAACATCTACTTTATACCCTGCATGGTACATAAATAACTTTTATGGACGTGGGTATTTTCGAAGTTGAAATCGTCGGTAGTATTTGAATTACTTGCAAACCTGACACATGGTATACGTGAATCTTTTATCAGCAACAAATTGTAACCTCTAGAAAATACACCAAAATACTTTATTCCTTTCACCTTTTGTTTATTTAGTCCATTAATATGAATGGTATTTCTTGAATCGCTGTGAAATGCACTTTTTTTGTTTTTCAATGACAAAAATTTCGTTTTATCAATGTTCAGTTTCGAACCATTATCCTGAACCCATCAATAAATTTATTTATTTATTGACAAAAAACCTTTCAGAACAAGTTCTGGTATAAGGAAGATAATACATTGTCTACAAATAAGTTCAAATATTTCAAAATAAACGAATAGTAACAATTTTAACAACTTTACACATTTATTGATTGATGATCATCATTATGATATCAATTCTAGTTTAAGTTTTTACAAGAAAATAATCATAGATTTTGCATTTATTTGAATGAATTTTTTTCAAGTGGAAATTATTAGTATTTCTGTTATTATAGTTATGTAATTTTGTTTTTTTTAAGACTATTACCTTTTTGTAAATTATTCATTAGTTTGTATGCAAATTTTGCTCTTTCAAATTCTATTAGTTTATCTAATGTGAAAGTTGTTTAATTGTAAAGAAGGTGTTTCCCACGGTTTTTTAAAAATAACTTTTATTGCTTTATTCATCAAGCAATAAATGATCTCTTTTTGGTTTCTACTACAAGAAAACCATACTGTTATTAAATAATATGAGAGACAATATAGGCATTATACATGAGGATTTGAATTTGTTTATCTATAAAATCAATTCTTCTTATTGCTCCAAAGGAATAATGGTTTTCTTGATTTTATCCACATGACAATCAAGATTCAAATTCTCATCAATCATCAGGCCTAAATATTTGTGTTCTTCAACTTGTTTTTTACAATCTTTATTTTTGTTTTTAATTTCATTTGGTCCATATTTCTTTGTTCAAAAATCATGTATACGGGTTTTTCTGTATTAATAGTCAGATAATTAAATTAAATAATTTCAAGGTCTCCATTCAATACAGTTAAAATATTTTTAATGTCATTTCCAACGAAATATATGAGTGTATCATCCTCAAATAACCGAATTTTACATTACAAATAATAAGTACATTTGGGCCTAACACGGTTCCCTTAGGAACTCCAAATATAGTATTTTTCACAGATGAAAAAACATCATTGAATGCAGTAATTTGAGTTCTATCAGTCAAATACTCCCTAAACCAAGGGATAACATTTACACCTAAACAAATTTTTAATAATTGAATATATGTTAATCGATCAATATGAATCATGTTTGTCAAAGAAAAAAATTCTAACATGGAACTTTTTTTCTGTGTGCCTTATTTTTCTTACCTGTCTAATAGAAATCAATTTGTTTACCTAGGCAAAAACCCAGCTCACTGAAGACTATCATTTGTGGAGTTCCACACGGCTCTATTTTGGGTCCAGTTTTATTTTTGATCTATATTAATTCTGCTTCAAAATCATTATTAAAAGGAAATATCGAATTATACGCAGATGATACCACACTTATTTATTTTTCTAGTAACACCAAAGAAATATGTGATTTCAATTTGGGGAACAGCCAATACATCGATATTGAATCCTCTCGAAAGACTACAAAATAAAATTATAAAGTGTATATTCAAATTATCATATTTTGAACCAACCTCAAATTTTCATAAACCGCATGGTTTTTTGAATTAAAAATGTGTTTTATACATTCGGTTAGAAAAAAAAATTCAAACATTCAACTATGAACTTTAGTGAAATTAATACATTTCATGATCATAATACGAGACAAACCAAACAATTAATTGTTGAATCTTCGTTCTCAATTTGGAGAGAAATCAATTCATCATTTTGGTGTTAAAATCTACAATAATCTTCCAGAAAGACTGAAAATGATTCCGATAACAACAGAATTCAAATCTGAATTGAAAAAATGTTTGCTCTCTAGTTGAAATTCTGATCTCCATACATAATTCCAATTTTTTATTTATACAACTTTCATTTTTATTCTCACATAATGTAATTATTAATTTGTGTTGTACACTATTTTTTTTGTAACCAAATAATTTAGTTGATTGCTATTGAATTTTATCCCTGTTATACACTTTGTAGTTTCTTGGGATTAATAATAGTATATTATGCGACGATCGTGTAATGATGGTTATTAATACATGAGCATAAACCAGGATACGAAACGAGCCGAAGGTAAGTTTCGTATGGTTTATGCGAGTGTATTAATAACCATTACATGAGAGTTGCATACGCTATTTTATCTACACCCAATAAATAATGAAGAACTATCAATATTATATTATCAGGTATTTATATTGAACACAATAATAGTAGATAATCAATCGTATTTCTTTGAAAAATTCTACAAAATTATAATTAATGGTATAACCACGGAAAATACAACAGTGAGAAATGAGAAGAAAAAAAATGAATAAGAATCTTTGCCGAGGTCAGGATTTGAACCCGGACGTTTCTGATCACTGGCGGCGCCATTGACCACTCGGCCATGAGGGCTCATTTAGCTTCGTCGAAAATAAAAACATATACGTTGCATTTGTCAAATGAAAAATATAATTCTTTCGATTGTATTTTTTTCTCGTCTAAGACATCTGTGGAGGAGTCGCTGGTAATTCTTCTATATCACTGCTATAAGACATTTTCATACGATTATCGAAAATTGACTAAATTCTTCCAAAATTCAATATCTACTGATTTTGACTTGGCAAACGTCAGAATGTAAAACTTGCACATCATGCTTGATTGAAAAATAATGGGTTTCTATTGATTGAAAATCTGTATCGTAATGGATTTCATTATAAAACGAGTTATGAGCATATAAGTATATTATAATAGTACAGGGGTAGATAAAGATTATTATTATATATCCGTATAAATATTTCGTCAGCAGCAAATTCTGACCCCTAGAAGTAAAAATTTTTTCAGTACGGACGACGTGAGCGTGACGAGCACGAGCATAACGGACCGGTCGACGCCGTCTCCTGCGCATGCGCTCCGGCAGGATCACGCCGCCGTCGACGGTAATCAGATATACAGCGAGGATTACTACTTGGCGCCCGATAAGGAGAACGAGTATATCTACGTCACGTATCCTCCGGATCTGAAGAGGAGACTATTAGAAAGGTTTGTTACACTATCTCATTTTTTCAAGTTCCAACCCGTATATACCACCAGACTTCTAAAAATATCATATTTGTATCCAGATAATGTCTCAAGACGTTCAGAAGACATCCCAAAGATATCTTATTCATCTCAACTCTGAGATATATTATACCGGGTGACCCAGAACCAATTTACTTACTGTATCTTCGTCGTTATTTTGTAGCTTTTTTTCAAATTCGGTATTTCGATTTGATGTCATATATTTGCTAGTATAAAATCACAGAATTATCAAATAACTATACAGAAGCGAATCCATTGACATATTCAGTAAAAGACACGCCTTTCCCAAGTGCACCAATAAGAGCGTATACTAAAATATTTTATTGCTTTTGCTCGAGTGAGTCAGATGAAGACAGCTAATTAATTTGACGCATGTGACTTGAAATTTCTCAGTGTTATTCAGATTATACGCGGATGATACAACACTACTTTATTTTTCTAGTAAAACCAAAAAAATATATGATGACATGATTGATGACATCAAATTGTTGTCTTCTTGGCTAAATTATCACAAATTGAATTTGAATTATGAAAAATCATCAGTAATGTTGATAACAAAAAAGAACCACAAACAGAGAGAATTTGGCTTTTGAAAACAAAATTATTAAATATTGCCAAACAACAAAATTCTTAGGGCTGTACATTGACGAAAGACTATGTTGGAATACCCATATAGAAATGTTGAAAAAAAAGTTGGACCACTTCTAGGAATATTATTTAGAATCCGACAGTTCCTTCCCTATCTGAGGTGTATTCATTTCTGTTTGATATATTCAAATCTCCAGTATGTGATTTAAATTTGGGGAACAGCCAATACATCGATATTGAATTCTCTCGAACGACTACAAAATAAAATTATAAAGGGTATATTCAAATTACCATATCTTGAACCAACCTCAAATTTATATAAACCGCATGGTCTTTTGAATATTCAATCTGCTTTTCAATTAAAAATTTGTTATTTTATACATTCAGTTAGAAAAAAAATCAAACATTCAATTATGAATTTTAGTGAAAATAATACAATTCATGATCATAAAACGAGACAAACCAAACAATTAATTGTTGAACCTTATCGTTGTGAATCTGGAGAGAAATCAATATATCATTTTGGTGTTAAAATCTACAATAATCATCCAGAAAGACTGAAAATGATTCCGCAAAATAACAAAATTCAAATCTGAATTGAAAAAATGTTTGCTCTCTAGTTGAAATTCTGATCTCCATACATAATTAAAAATTTTTGATGGCGGCTTTCATTTATTCTCTTTATTTATACAACTTTCATGGTTATTCTAACATAATGTCATTACCAATTTGTGTTATACACTGTTTTACTTGGTAACCAAATAATTTAGTAGATTACGATTGATTTTTTTATCCCTGTTATAAACCTTGTAGTTTCTTGGGATTAATAAAGATTATTATTATTATTATATATATATTGTAAGATTTCTCAGTGTCGATGAAGGTGCCAAAGTTCGATAAAGGTCAAATATTTTTGGAAAATTTTGGTTTTGCTTCTGAATA
Source organism: Zygogramma bicolorata (assembly GCA_032362365.1). Taxonomy (NCBI): domain Eukaryota; kingdom Metazoa; phylum Arthropoda; class Insecta; order Coleoptera; family Chrysomelidae; genus Zygogramma; species Zygogramma bicolorata. Next base: position 14,831 of record JAVJAQ010002872.1, read on the forward strand.
AAGTATTCAAGTGCTCTGTGATCAAACCATATATGACACATTCGGTTTGACCGGGAGCGCATCCAATTTTCATATTTTGAGAGGATAGTTTTATTCTGAAAGAACGATTCGGTATAGAATTACCTTTCCAATGATATATCATAATCATACTTCCAATTCACAAACTGCTGGTATAGTTGATATGTTGTAAATATCACTTTTTCTATTCCCCTCGTAACGCGAAACATCTCCATGAAAATATATTATTGAAAATTCAATAATATGAGGATTAAATATTCCTAAAATTTAATTTGGATTCATTTCTCATTTCTTGAATGCTAAGGAATATTCAAATATGGTGAGATAAACCCCAATACATATATTTAAATACAAAACATGAATTGTATTGGAGTTTATAACAAACTTTAAAAATTCCTATGTTAGCATTTCAGATAGAAGAGACTTGATGTTGAACAAAGAAAAAAAATACATTATGAAAATAGCTAATCTGCATAAGAAATATTGTGTGAAAAATTTGGCCACGATGAATGATAACATGATATTGTTCAATATTTCATAGCAAACTTTCACGAAAATGTTCCGTTACGAAGGGATTACAAAAAGTATTTTTTTTCAATCTCAATTATACCAACAGATTGTGAATTGGAAGTATGATTATGATATTAATATTGGATACCAAATCGTGAATTTCCAAAAAAAAAGTTTTAGATTCCATTTGAAATTTGAAAATTGGATGGTCTTCGGATCAAACCGGATGTGTCATATATTGTTTATTGAGTAACTGATCCCAAGAAGCTAATGCTTATACAGGGATATACGTATAGAAAAACATTAGCAAAATACAAACACAGAATAAATTAATAACCGTTAGATCATAACATAAAAATGACGAAAAAGGAATTTTTATATACTTGGAAATTCTATTCTATTTTCTCGAGAAATATTTTTTTGATTTTGATTTGAATTTATTTATATTTTTTATTTCTTTCAAGTTTTTTGACAAGATATTGTAAGTGAGAACTCCTGAGTAAAGCAGAGATTTTCTAATTGCTTCTAATTGCTTCTGATTTTAATCAAATGGAAATCATTTAACTGTCTTGTATTATAGTTATGAATACTCGAATTTGGAGTAAATTTTAGGGTCGAATGTTTATTGTTGGATGATGTCAAATGGATAAATAAACAGGTCTTTAATTTATATAGCTTTTCTAAATTGAGTAAATTTTTTGGTGTATACAAATTCACTGTGGGTTCACGATAATGCAATTTGTAAATACACTTGATTGCTTTATTCTGTAGTATTTTTAAAGGTTGCAATAAAGAACTAGATGCTGTTCCCCAAACTGTGATCAAGTACTGTAATTTTGAATATATTAAACTGAAATAGATCATTTTCAGGTATTTTCGTGGAATATAATTTCTTATTTTATATAGAATACCGATTACTGGAGATATACTTTTTCTCAGTATTTGGGTATGATCGACCGCGAAAGAGTAGGATCGATATATAGTCCCAAAAACTTGATTGAATCAGTATATTTTATTACATCTTCCTTGAGCTTTATTTCTTTCAATGATTTTGTCATAACTGATCGTTTAGAAATGAACATGAAAAAACATTTTGGGATATTCAAACTGAGTTTGTGAGCTATTAGCCAGGAATTAATTTTTTGAAGATCATTTTCAACCCTAATTTTGATGTCATCAACTCTTTTGAAAAATATACAAGTGTAATGTCGTCTGCAAATAATTTGATTCTACCTTCTAATTCTAAATTAGATATTGAGTTTATGTATATAAGGAAGAGAACAGGTCCGATCACTGAACCTTGTGGTACACCACAGGTTATTTCTTTCACTGAGCTCTTACTATCTCCCATATATACGAACTGTTTTCTATCGAACAAATAATTTTGGAACCAGTTATATACAGTTCCTCTGATGCCAATGTGATATATGATTTTTAATAGTATTGAATGATTCACTGTATCAAATGCTTGTCATAAATCCAGTGACAAAAGTCCGCACTTCTGATCATTATCCAATTCAAATTGCATTTCAGTAATCAGATCTACACAGCAGACTCCGTGTCACTGGATTCACGAAAACCATATTGTTGATCGTATAAAATTTTTGATTTTTTCAAATATTCTAATAGTCTTGTATTCATTACTTTTTCTATGATTTTGGATAAGACTGGTAAAACTGAAATCGGACGATAGTTACCCATGATTTCTTTCTTGCCATTTTTAAAAATTGGTTTGATACTTGCTGAATTGTACACTCATGGCTTTGAATCGAAGAAACGAATATGAAATATCCATACAAAATAACGACGTAGATACAGGGAGGTAAAATGGTTTCGGGTCAATCGGTAGGTATAGTGAATCTTTGACCAAATTTTCAACACAGGATAACTCATATTT
>JAVJAQ010002877.1:0-39091 GCA_032362365.1 Zygogramma bicolorata
ACCGAGGAATTCCGAGGGTATTCTGGGGAATTCCGAGGGAATTCCGTTTCACGGGAATCCCAGTGTACACATTTTTCCTCAGTGGTCAACCCCTCGGTCTTGGTATTCCTTGAAAACAGTATGGCTATGCCATTTCAAATTTTTTTGAATTGAATGCCTATAATTAGTTGAAACTCATCAACTGAATTCGGCTCTCGAGATCTAAAATGTGTTCAGCTATTTTTCTGTATCGATACGTATGAATAGAAATATTGTTTTGTTTTTTTGTGGAGGTAGACATGCCATGAAATGAATTTTTTGAGTTTTCTCTCCCCTGAAGCTTATATATCGGTCCCTAGGACAAATTCTTGTATTTGTTCCGATACCATACTGACAAAATAGTGAATTTTGCTTTCTATAATATTGCTGTTACCTACGTATCGGGGCAAATACATTACTTTGCCCTAAAAACAGATATTAGAATCTCTCGTTCTTTCTTCAGATATATAACTTGCAATGCTGATCCAATAAATGAATTTCTATCTGAATAACTCAGTTGAAACTTATACTGCCCCAGTCAACTTCATTTCTGATTCTTCATTTAGCGCTTATTAACTAAACGCGTTATGATAGTAGAGCTGGTGAACAATTTCGGCTAGGTTTTGAGGCACTACAAAAAAAATTGTAATTGTCCTAGAAAGACCCCTAAATGAGATAATCTCGGAGATAATCGAGGTCTGGCTTGAATTTTTTTATAAGGAAATTGTTATAGTAAAAAAATTTTTTTTTGAGGCATTTTGAAATTTTTATATCTTCAAGGTAAATATTTTAGGAATTGAGAAATGAAAAAGCCATATCGATTAGTCGGGCTTTAATGTTAACCAGGCTATTGAAATATAATTTTTTTAATGAATAAAAAAATGTTCTTGAGGCACGCTGGCGTTTTGAGAGGGTAATACAGATACTGAGAGAGAAATAATCCCAAAAAGCCATATCAACTTGATGGAATTTTCCACCTGCCAGACAAGTTTTTGTCTCACGGGGTTGCAATCGGTCATTGACAACGGAATCAAATCACTTATCAAATGGAAGGAAATTACAATTTGAATTGATAAAAGTTCGAATGTTTCCTGAAACGAATAGTCCTCTTTGATTCGTAAATTCTGTAAAGTGACAAAGGAGAAACAATACATTACTTCTTGGGTTGGCATCATCCGTGTTACTTTCTGCATCGCACAGAAGTGAACATAGGTAGAATCACTCGGCGCCATTGTTTTCTCTCTTGCTCGTTCCTCTACACTCACATATCCAACAGCATAGTCTCGATAAAAATAATTATTAGAATCCATTTGTCACATGAATAGAAGGAAAAAAAATTCAATCGTAACATGCTGAAACAATGGGTCGCCTACAGAGTGGCTGTACTTGGGAGTACTTCTAAACTGCTTTCTGGGAGCTCTGCGGAAGCAGCATCAGTGTCGACCAAAAAATGAGCAGACCCCATTAGTAAACTCTTGACTCCAAATTGTACTGCAATAAGTACTTTTACCTCACATGTCTCTTGTTTCAATTGATTGTTTTTCATCATCCCATACAAGTCGATTAGCGTCGGGCGGCAGGTGTTAATGAAAGACGAGTTTCGCGAGTTCTTCTGCAGGCGTATTGTGATCAAGGTGAACCTCTGTTATTCTATCGGGAAAATATAATGACGAATATCGTGATAAATGTATGGCAATGCGTTACTGTCACCAACAGGTGTGCGTTTATCGGTGAGACTGATTTATTGTACACATGCAGAAATCGATTTAGATTTTTCAATTGCTATTCATTTTATCGACACGTAGGAAATTTTATGGTGGATCGAGTGGGTTTTAGAATCCTTACACCAGTCAAAGGAAATCCGGATTGGAACAGTACCTAATTGCACTTTCAAACGATTCACTGTTAATTATTATAACAAAGATCTATGTTTTTACGATACTGTAGAACTGATTATTCTGATAGAAGGTTATTCTGTACAATACCATACAACTGCCTTCAATGAATACTGAGTTTGTGAGTACATTCTTATTATTTTTTGAACTTCCGAAGTTGATTCTTGTTAAGGTCAGTAGTACATTTTGGAACTGGGTGATAGAACCTATGATCCACAATAAAAGACAAATACATTATTGATAATTCTATCTTTATTTGAAAACAAAATTTGAATTATGGTACGCCCCATTCCCTTCCAAAAGACGTGAGAAATCGATAGCGTTACCACTTCTAAGCATATTCAAGTTACTCTTCTGATAATTTTCTTCATGAGAAAGATATTTTATGGACCTTTCCCAACCTGATAACTCACCAGATATGAAACAAAATCGATACCAATTCTGGAAGGAACAACTATAGTAAATAATAATTGTAGGTATAAACTTCTCATTATTGAATATCAGGAGGGTTTTGTTGTCTGGAGGAATCCTGGGGTTCAATTCCCTGATCACCGCTGAAGAATTTCCATGTGAGAAGAATAATGGAGGACGATATGGAATATGTAGGCTCAACTGCGGCAAAGCATCAAATCTCAGATGCGTGATTAGGTTGTGAATGTACCCCTTGGCTGCCGTCAGAAGCATGAGTGCTTGATAACTCACTAAAATATGTATTGAAGAACTGATCCCAGTGGTTTTTTTGAATTATGGAATTGAGGATTCAAAATTTCCAGAGAAAAGCAAGAGCCCGGTATAAATCGTGATATAAAAGTAAAAATATCGGGTTAATCTGTAGTTCAACATTCCATAACTCAGTATAATAGGATCGATCACCCGATATAAATTGAAATATCGGGTGGCTATGGGGAAAAAGCGATTGGCAGCGTAATCTCTAGTGACTAATTTCTAAAGCGAACGTTTCTCACCCAGGCAAGCCGTACTCCCTATCAGATATATGCCTAAAAAGTAGTAAAAAGTCCCGTCACCTGTTGATCGAGTTTAAACTCATATAGTACAGAGCGTGCCGCATCCAGCTTCCGGCACAAGATATTCGAGTTGATATCAGGTTAAAAGAAATGAAAAAGTATGTGAGCGATGAGAAGAAAGTGCAGAGAAATCTTCGTAAATCAAACATTAACTCAGACAACTAATTCAATATTCGAAAATGACGAAACAATTTATCTATACCGGGTATTCACCGAGTAGGAGTTACAGGTAATCTCTAACAGTCTAAGGCTGGTGGCCCACACGACGGTAACGGCACGATCTGCCGCGCGCGGTAAATCGTACGCGATATCGCGTACACAAGTGTTTCGTACAATTGAATGCACTGGTCGCCCACTGGTTGAAAAATGCCGCGACGATATTTAATACCGTCGCGGCAGGAAGTTACCGCAAACACTTGCGATATGGCGGTCAGAAATCGCGCGAATTCGTATCGCATGACTTCTGAACGCCAATAGGATTAAATGAGTTCTAGCCCACAGGACGACATCGACGATATTTTTATTGAGTGCTGTGTTGTCTTTGTGCGTGCATGCAGTCAAATACAGGTAGAGTGTTCGCAGCAAAAATACACATATCACCGAAGAGAAAATTCACCTTCGAAATAATCGATTCAATTGAAAAATAATAATAAAGGAAATATAAACCAGAAGAACATATTATTGAACTGGCTGTATGAAGGGCCCAGACATATTATAGACTCTTTCAATCGGTCGACTAATAGTTATTTATGTAATAAGGATCATGAAGACGATCATTATGGTACAAGTCGTGAATTCATTATGGTACTCAGTCCCATAATGAGCTTCCTTATGTCATCAAAATTGAGTGACATAACGTTGTCATTATGACATGCCATCAGATAAATAATCAAACGTGCCTGTGCTGATGCGAAAATAATTGAAGAACTTCCCACGATTTTCTCTCAGCTTTTCGAATAATGTATAAAACGCCCCATCCGCGTAGCCGAGTCCGATAACACGGCGTGTGCCATAATGATTGTTTATGATTCGTATTACATCCAAAATTTTATCTGATGACATTTATATCAATACATTTGAATAAACTTTTTTGATCAAACCATTACATGTTTTCCTTATAGAATTTCATTATGGTACTTAGTCCCATAATGAATTCATTATGGTACTCAGTCCCATAATGAGCTTCCTTATGTCATCAAAATTGAGTGACATAACGTTGTCATTATGACATGCCATCAGATAAATAATCAAACGTGCCTGTGCTGATGCGAAAATAATTGAAGAACTTCCCACGATTTTCTCTCAGCTTTTCGAATAATGTATAAAACGCCCCATCCGCATATCTAACTCTCAAAATTGGATGGACCCAATATCGCCTTTGAATCTTGATAGCTCGATTTCTTCGGCGCCTACGTAAAACAATAGCTAACAAAGTTACTTTTCTTCGATCCATCACTTCGAAGCTCACAGCAACAACTAACTAAAATCAATTTGGCAACATGCAGTATTTAATTCAAATGAGTTTCGTACGATATACCGTGTTGTGGGCGAGAACACATCAGATGCGGCGCGATATATCGCGCGCGGCAAATCGTGCCGTTACCGTCGTGTGGGCCACCAGCCTAATGCTGTGGCCGACACGACGGTAACGGCACGATTTGCCGCGCGCGGTAAATCGTACGCGATATCGCGTACATAACTGTTTGGTACAATTAAATGCACTGTTCGCCCACTGGTTGAAAGATGCCGCGGCGATATTTAATACCGTCACGGCAGGAAGTTACCGCAAACACTTGCGATATGGCGGTCAGAAATCGCGCGAATTCGTATCGCATGACTTCTGAACGCCAATAGGATTAAATGAGTTCTAGCCCACAGGACGACATCGACGATATTTTTATTAAGTGCTGTGTTGCCTTTGTGCGTGCATGCAGTCAAATACAGGTAGTGTTTGCAGCAAAAATACACATATCACCGAAGAGAAAATTCACCTTCGAAATAATCGATTTAATTGATAAATAATAATGAAGGGAAATATAAACCAGAAGAACATATTATTGAATCGGCTGTAGGAAGGGCCCAGACAAATTATAGACTCTTTTAATCGGTCGACTAAATAATCAAACGTGTCTGTGCTGATCCGAAAATAATTAAAGAACTTCCCACGATTTTCTCTCAGCTTTTCGAATAATGTATAAAACGCCCCATCGGCATATCTAACTCTCAAAATTGGATGGACCCAATATCGCCTTTGAATCTTGATAGCTCGATTTCTTCGGCGCCTACGTAAAACAATAGCTAACAAAGTTACTTTTCTTCGATCCATCACTTTGAAGCTCTCAGCAACAACTGGCTAAAATCAATTTGGCAACATGTAGTATTTAATTCAAATGAGTTTCGTACGATATACCGTGTTGTGGGCGAGAACACAGCAGATGCGGCGCGATATATCGCGCGCGGCAAATCGTGCCGTTACCGTCGTGTGGGCCACCAGCCTAACGTCTATAACAATAAGTCACGTATATTTCAAATATTATTTAAATAAACTATAGTTTAGAAACATTTTATGTGATATTATTCAGAAACCAATTATTTCGATGTTTTGTGCTGTATCTGTTTGAATAATTCTTTAAAATTATTCATACAACGGAGTATAGTGTTATGTCATTGGGTTCAATTCAGTAGAACCATTATTAACTTAAGTTCAACAATTTACCAATTGAATGCTCATTCTCAGATTTATATTTGTTTGTCCTCTATGACTGAATGAGATGATTGTTCATTTTTTTAGGCTCTTGTCTCATCGAATTTAAGTATAAATTTCGCCACTCCTATTCAGTATGAATTATCGTTGCCTACACCAGTACCTGAATTAACCAAAAATAAGTTATAGCTCCACTAGTGTTGTGCTCTCGAATGGTATCGAGAAGTTCACTGTTTATTTCGAGGTTTATATAACAAAATTTATTTCAAGGTTTGCCTTATCTGTTCATCGATTCGCATCTTCTCCACAAGTGTTCTTACATATTTTCGTGGGAAAGAAGTTATATGAATAATCTTCCGGTAGTAATAATTGCTTCTTTTAACACGTATTACTGAATAGTATAAGGCGATATATTTGATGACTGAAGGCATATGATACTGGCTAATCCATTCTAGCGTAATAAACCTTCAGCTTCCAGGAAAGTTCAATAACTTATCTGAAATGTAATAAAATCGTTGTAGTCTTGTCGGCGCGAAATTTCAGCATAAAGATGCAGCTTTTCAGGAAGTGCAATAATTTCTGCCGTCAAAACAGTTTTATATGTGCTGTTGCTTTCTCCGAAGTAGACGGAATGTTTCTGTTCGCCCGAATGGATTTATTGAAACGATAAATACCAACCTTTATTCGCCAGAAATAGAAATAACAGTTTTTTGTATGTTTCTTCATGGGTGTTTCTACAGAGGCGTTCTTTTCTCATTTCCATACAAGGTGAGGACATTTCCCACTGTTAATTTTCATTCAGAATGAGTCTTCTGTTTACTGTAGCTGTCAACTATTGAAGTCTTCCGATTTCATTAATCGTTTTAGAATTATATTTCAATTTGCTCATTGAATTTCCGATGTCACCAATTTTATATAGTTATCAAATTTGATTCAAATATTTATCTTTTGAGAATCGAAGACGAGGGCGCTTTGTGTTTATGTTGTGCTGTTTGAATGGCAACGATGTAATCTGTTAAATTAGTTTGCAAAATTGAGGGTGTTGCAACATGTATGCTGGAAAACAGTATCACTGTACGAAATTTGAAGACTGGCAACAAATATGTCAAAACTGTCCCTGAAACGGCTGTAATACTATAATTGCAAAAACTGAAAATTTTTCACAGTTGTATTGGGGAATAACTACCACTTTTCATGGTTGATAGGTCCGAGAATAACCATGCTGCTTCTCAGGTATGGTGTAGGACCTCAGTCTAATTTGATCATAGACGGCAGAGAAAATAACCTACTTAGCCGTTTTGGTAGAAGTGGACTGTTTTGGACCATTCATTGATGCGTTTTGGGAAACCCGGGTAACGCCTTTTGCTTGCCTGAAGTACCAATATCATATTGACGAATCCAAAAGGGAATGAAACCGGTTTTTTCGTCAAACACCTGCTCAAACTGCCGCCTCTGCATCAGTGGTTGCGTTACAAAGAAATAACGGCAAAAAACACTTTTTCGCGTTTATTACTACTATTATTTCCTATAACGAGTCTTTTTTTGTAATATTGATTAATTATCCTGTGTAAATAGTTATATTTTGCAGGTTGAAGTCGACATTGTTAGATTAGAAAGAGGAATAATTAGGTCATCTTATTATGACCTAGGGCGTACAGAGCTGAATTATCTTAATACCAAGTGAGTGATTGCTAGTATTTCAGTTTGATGTGCGGGTATATGAACTATGTATTAGTTATATACAAATGATATGAAAATTAATCATTACATCTGTAAACCTCCCGTACAGATCAGTCTGTCATTTGTAGGGGTGACACCAACTTCCTAGGGATGGATTCCTTCACTGAGTTTTGGTCGGCTGATAAAACAGATGTAACTACTAACATAATGGAGATGTAGGTTGTGATTTATATGAATAATATAATTCAAAATGATATTCTTGACAAGAATTACTATCACTGTAATTTTCTATAAAAGTCCGCCGTCAAGTTCAAAATTATAAAAAGTGAACAATGGGTCGATGAAAAGCATTTACATTTCATCTGAAAGAACTTAGTAACATTTTGTTGAATTCACACCTTCATTTAAAATGCGTCATTTCTACCTTTGATAATAAATCATAAAACCGCTAGGAATACCAATGATTTGAGTTAGTCGGTGAAGGTGTATTATATCTAATATACTTCTTGCTGTTTCATTTCATAATAGATCATGATCCTATCTGTAAACAATCTGAAAGTCTATTGTATCGCAAATATGTGAAATTGAATACATTAATTTGCATTATGGTAATGTTTGTAGCAGGCAAGCTTGTCTGTTGTGTAAGATAAGAGTCCAACCAATTATCAATAATTAACGCAGAACGCAGATGTTATCTTGATAAGTGATTTAATTACAAATATCTCAGTTCTTAGCAATACATCAAAGCTTACGTAAAGGTAAATAAAAAATATTTACAATTTCTGCAATTTATTCTGATTTGAACATGAAATTTTTGCACCTATGCAAAACCCGCTTAAAATTTCAGGTTGAGATAATTTCATTCTTCATCAGAATAGAAAAAATATTCTTCTCTTTCTCTCCCTCCCTTTATCTCTCTCACACACACTGACAATATGCAGTTATGAATGTACTATGAACGCCAAGTACTACATTCCTGGTTAAATGGGTATGCATTAATATATTCCGAATTAGAAACAGCTTTTTTCACAGTAAGTATAGAACTCCAAAGTATCTAAATTTAAAAACCCGAATCGTCATTTTGATGATGGTGAATAGTTTAAAGAATACAACAGCATAGCAAAACGGAACAATGCAATGAACAAACCTGTTCAGAAAAAATAATAGTATTTTCAACCCTACTTTTGTTTGTACTCAATCTCAGGTTTAATCTACCATAACATTAAATAATATCATAATACGCCACTTTCCATTTTCTAACTTCATTAATCTGTATATCCGTTATTCTTCGCTAAAATTTAAAACTGTTCACAGTTACATTCATTATTCACGTTCCATCTTCTTTTTTTTTCTCGTTATTTTCATTAAATTAAAATTATTCTATAACAATAAACTGACAATTGATCTATCTTAAACAGAAATGAATGGAGTCTGAAGAGTTTCGATAGTATCAGCAACAATGTAAAACTGTTGTCCTCCAATGAATGAATAATCTCGAGATAAAAAGCACCGACGTATTCCTAAACTATATTCCATCAAAGTACTGATTTCCACATCACATCATTCTAGTTGAAATTCACAACTGCACAGATTTTATATTCTGTATCGGTGCATGCAAATACTGCGGCCGTTTTGCGAATTAATTGAAATTTATACTACGTTTGATACTCATCTAAATTCAATTGCGGAAGCCATTACCGTTATATGGGGTTTCATGTCGAAATCTCATGTCAATAAATGGAATAGATTCCGATGGAACGTTCTCCATTATTGTATAAATTGTAGGCTTCCGATCTTGGGAGGAATTGCGGAATTCAAGTCAGTGTAATAGTGGAAATTCAGTTATGTATTATTGTCTGTGGAAATTGCTGTACTCACCTTAATTATAATATTATCCATATTCATGAGACTGGTGATTATACTAACTAGATTCGTTTTGATGATGCCAATAAATTTCCACGACAGTTTGAATTGTAGTAGAATTGAACAAATGATATTCATGAAACGTGTACATTGTGTTTCTGGTTTGGAAACGATTATTTTTGGCGGGAATTTTGGATGAGTTGTGTAAAATAAGTTTCTGATTTGTCTTCAACATATATGACATAAGTACGGTATTTTAGGATGATGATGAATTCTTTGCCCACACAGGGGAAAATATAAATAAAAATCGAATATATTGTCAAACTGTATTCGTTCTATAACTGAAATTATAGCCACTAATTATGACAATCTTGCCATTTCATTGCTTGAAAATTACGAATTGAATAACCGTTCTAAAATATTGTGAAAGCTGTTATTATCATGTTCATCATTGGAAGTGCTTTTTTTCTGTGTTGACGTGAATAAATAATTCCAAAAATTTGACCCCCCTTTAAACTTTTCCCAAATAAAAAAAAATCAAATCAACAAAAAAAGTTACTTATTGGTATTATTCAAACAAAAAATTATTGGGGCACAAAAATATAAAATGCTATTGTAAATCATCCACTTCTGATTCGTGAACCATTCAGAACGATTGGCCAATATTTTGTCAATAATCCGTATTTCCTGCCCAAACACTAGACCACACAATGTTGACAGACACGTTCCACACGCATCGAGTGTGAGGTATAAGTGGGCGTAATGGCATCCGGAAGTTCCGGATATTATATATGTCACTTGTTAAGAGCTCGCACTGATTGGGAAGCCTCAACCATTCATAAAGTATATATAAATGGATCTGTAGTGGAAACGCTACGGCTAAATATAGATATAGTTAAAAGTGTTCCATTCATCATTGCATTCGTTTTAATGCGAGTGGGCATTTGCTATTCACAAAAATTGAGGAAGGGTGATGTTTTTCAGTCGAATAGGAATGAAATTGTTGACATGATCATCCGTTGAATTTGATTGATTATTATGGCCTAATTCATTAGGTTGGTAAGAATATTCGTTAGTGGACCAGAATTCCGATATTCAGCAAGTAGTTCTCAAACTGTACTAGCTTCATTGATCATTGTTATATCATCTTTTTTTTACAGACCCCTTCTTGAATTTGAGCCACAAAACTAACTGAATCAAAGCATACCGCAATCAAATGCCAGTATGTAAATAAATACCCACTTGTTATTATGATCTGCACTTGACTATTTCCAGACTCTTGGCTATATAAATACTTCCCATTTGAATTGGTTTCATTGAACTATGAATTATTCTTAATAATCCCTAAATGATGATATTGCGTAGGATGTAGAGTTACGATATAAGGGATGACCACTCCGGCAATACGTGTACAATTTTGCCCCGCAATCGCTTGATTTTCGGCCGAAATCCCGCAATAGGAAATCTCTCCAGAAATCCAACATCACTTTGTGAAATCCCATAATCCCTGCCAAAATAACGAAATCATCACCGAAATCCTCTTTGGAAATCGCAGTCGCTGCTGAAAGATTGATAGATGCTAAATTTTTCGGAAAAATCTTGGTATTTTTTTTGTATCGAAATAAAAACTTGTCGAATCATGTAGTCATTAGTTAAGTTCGTTTATTAAGCTCTGAGCGCTCACTTTGCTAGAAGCTGTTCGTTTATTACAAATCGAACTCTCCGCGCTTATACATAGGTGTCTTTTTATACACTAAGCGAGCATATCGAGCAAGCTCTCTCAGCTCGGTTGCGCTCAATCCACTCAGAATCGTTCGTTTATCCCAAATCGAGGAAATCGGGCGCGCAGGCGATAACATTGGTGTCTTTTTATTCACAGAGAAAATCGAGCCAGAAGATGTAACGTAACCGACGTATGATGAAGAATAAATATGACATTGAACTATGAAGTGAGGTTATTTATTATTTTAATGATAAGAAAAAACCCTCTTTTCCAAATTCTTGCAGTTTTGATTATATTTTTCACATGTGAAAATCATACTGACGAACGATGGTTCAGTAAACGATTTTGAAAACGAACCTCTTGAAGTACCTACGTACCTAGCCTCGATATTAACTAGTTTTAAAAATATTCTTGGAGTTTTGAAGAATTTATTGGTTGAACAATAGACCCAGGTTGATCGTTCATACACTGAGGTAGTATGTCAATCAAAATCATCTTGGTTAAAAAGAACTGAATGAAACCTAACTAGACGAAGGAGGCTCGTCTTGCTCCAGGAATCATAAACGATGTGATGGAGGTTCAGACCTTGAGAGTGTTGATGTAAATATGTCCTGAAAATAGGCAATCTCTTAAAGATTATTCGAGTCTCAAAATTCACCTCGAAAGAAATTGTTGAAAATATTAACATGGCTATTGATCCTTATGATACTGAATGATAAATGTGATCTACCAAATATAAAATAATGGAAATTATTTAAACTTGTTCTTGTGCAATCTGCAATCCCTGTTGACTTCCATTCTGAACACTGAATGGTGATACATTAGTGTTGACAACAATCAGTTAATTTTCCCTTTTCAAAGAGACAAACATATCTCATTCTCTCGTTTTACCTTTTCCACAGAATGATTAATTTGCAAACGATATAACAAACAAATAATCATTCAACTCATTTCCACAAAATTAATAAGTTCGTGAGCTTGTCGAAACCGTTTGATGTTACCTACTTCTATCTTGGCACAAAATAACTATCGAACCATTAAATATTTTATTTTGACGATGAATAATAGGCATGATTGAGCTGTACAAAAACTGTATTACGTTGAGATATTCGGTTCAAATTCAGGATGTGACATCACCGGAAATTTATACTGAATATTTAACTCAAAACCCTCCCTCCACAACTCCATAAACTCTCGAACCTATGTGAAATTTAACAACGTTCTCTCATTGATTTTGAAGATAGTCCTTATACAGAGTTATTGAACTCACCATACGTAATCTGTACCTCGACGTCGTGACTTGCTTCTCATACTAGTAATTAGCCTCGCTCGATGCACCATCTTGGTTCGCCTCTCACCCATAAATCTCTCCCAACAGCTCCCACGCCATGGACGACCCGGAAATTCAAGAGACGGTCGAATCGATCCTCGGCAAAGGAGCCAAAGTGCTAGACTGCGAGAAAACATCTTCGATAAAAGAAGAAGAGGTGCTCTACATCAACGGTATTCCGGTCAAATTAGAAGGCAGCGACGGGATCGCGATCAAGCAAGCCTTGATCACGGGACAAGTGCCGCCGTGCGATCTGCTCAACACCTTGTTGATCAAGACGGGAATTTTGAAAGCGCCCGTTAAGTTGGATACGTCTTTGAGCGTCAAGTCGACGACTGTAACGAAGGAGGAAGTGACAGTATCCCGTGCGGGAAAAGTAGTTGACGAAAGGAGCAGAGAAACGAAGGAACAGAATTTTTATTCCAGCGCGTTAACGGAAGTGTTCGAACCTATCAAAATCATTCCCAATTCCGAAGTGATAAACGGACAGTACAGCAACGTCCAATACACCGAAAATCACGCCAAGCCAGAGTACTATGACAACAATGGCTACGAAACCGGCAGCGAGCGAAAGTTCGGTTCTTGCTCCAGTGCGTCCAGCTACGAATCTGAGGAACCCTCGTATCGCCCGAAACCGTGTCTTAGTAAGGATTCCGGGCACTTGAGTAACTCCACCACCAAGGTGGATTATACACCGAGCAGCATAGATTCGCTGAGTTCGCTGGACGAGACGGACTATCTCACCGACCAGTTCCGGAAATGCACGACTTACAATGGAAATGGTTTTCTTAACGGTTACTGTGGTGACGATATATTAGTAAGTAGATTTGAATGTTTTCGAAGTTGATGATTCATTCCCCAATGCCAAAGAACGAAACTGATAATCCCAATTACTTGCTACTAACGAAAAGTTTATTATCGAAACGTTCGTCGAGAAAAAGTATTTGATGCGGTTTCGGTATTACAGAATGCTCCCCAGAGTTCCTAGGTGGTCATCGATCATTTCGAAGGTCATTAATGAGAATTCTCGAAGTAAACAATTATATCAGTAACACCTAATATCATCAGTAGAAAGTAGCATGTAACATGCTGCATTAAAAAATGGGAACTTACTCTTTCAACCTTATTATTCTCATCAGTTGCAAGAACTGGTTCCCGTCTCAAAAACAAACTGTGAAAAAATATGAACTTTCTTTTTTTTTATAATTCGTGAAACTGCTTAACATTTCTTTATGACGCCCTAAATTGAATTCATATTCTATTATTTATTACTTGTTTCCAAACCCTTGAATTTTTTCCCCTCAAAAGTGGACTATTGTCTGATAATCAATTACAAATTTCGAAATCTCGGCTACGATTAGTATTTTACTGAATGATCTTTTCTGTTGTAACCAAAGAAATAAACGAGAGGAAGCACCGTGGGCCTAATGAGGCTAATATGCGGTGGAGATTTAGCTCTTCCCTCTTCTTACAGATACAAAATTTAGCTACCCTGAAGCAGAAACCTGGTAATAACTGATACGGCGCCGGCGACTAGACACTTGTTCTCATGAAAAGTCCCGACGATTTCTATCAAGAGGGGAAATGTGCCGAAGTGCCGAACATTTTCCTATAAACATATTTAACTATACGTGAACTATAATATGGGCCATACGAATAAAATTCAACATGAGTTTCTCTCGATCTGTTCTTTTTATAACTCAATAATACAAATCAGTTTGTCTCGAAAAATGTTCGTGTAAGCATTTGCTCAAATTTTATTTATCAACCGGCTAAGGCTGAAACTGAATCGAATTTATTGGTAATTTGATTGAACTTCTAGCAGTTGAACCGTACTCAATTCAATTGCTGCTCAACATCAAAACTACTCTCCTCGAACTTGTAATTGAACTAATTGGAAATGCTTTCATTGAAATTCACTGAAAAAACACAATATTGATTCATAGAAAGTAGCGAGATTAGTCGGAAATATATTCATTTAAATTGTTGTGCCTCCTTGTGGAATTGACGTTTTGAAGATTAAAATTTAGAGAACTTTATGAAATATATTCCAAAAAACAGATAGGCTTTATTTCGAATTAGAATTCAATGAGATAAGTTTCCTCAGAAATTAACAGAATTATGTGAAGGATTTCCTCCACAGCAAGTCGAAATCCTTAAGGAGGGTTCGCGGATTGAATATCTAATATTCCTTTTTATTTGGACTTTCAACATCCTTTATTTCCAAAATTCAACAGTATACGAATGATTAGCAGGCATTTTCTCATTGGAATTGGAAAACAGGTTCTCGTCGTTTCATTATTTTTCGTACAATATAGTCCTCTAGACAAGTCAACTTATGTTGGTGTCTTTCGAACGTTTTTCGCCGTAATGTTTCAGATAGTTTTTCGTGGAATATTTTTCTGCAGCACTAAACATGTCTCCTGTTACGTATATGGTAATGAATGGAAATACGATAAGATCCAATGTCCATTGGCCTTCGCGTTAAAGTCGCTGATGAAACAAAGTCAAAGTTCAGTAAATAATTTGAAATTCCTCGCCACTCTTCGCTGTACGACGTGAATGCCATTGTTTTGTAGTTGCATTTGCAAAAACAGAATTTCATATTGCTGTTGTCTCCAAATTGCGTCCGCAAAATTGAATATCTAATAATACGATTCACTTTATTTTTAGCCTACAATATTCGGGACCGTAGCTTCAGACCTCACACCAAAAGACTGTTCTAATCGAAGGGTAAGTGCATCTTTCTTTTTTGCGCAGTTCACTTTTCAAATTCGACTTGAAACTAACCTTCATGTGTGGATTCGTTGGCGTAAATCAGCATTATAATTGTGATTTATCGGTTATTCCAATTATGACCATCTGCACGTGTGACACATTTTCCATTAATTCAATCTACTGGGCTTTTCAATAACAGTAACAATACTCTGGAAATTTGGTAACGGTCGGAATATAACAGCTAAATAGTGGTGAGTTTCAACACTGTAACTCGCTCCTTAAATCAAAACTTGTCCCTTTGTGCTATGCTACTAATGAAAATCTCTCAATTATTTACGAAATATAAACGAAATTTATAATTCTAAGGATTAAAAAAAATTCAAAATGAAACGAACTCAATCCAGATAAGCTTGTCATTTGAAAGAGAAATTGTTTGCTTTATGGTTGGCAGATATACAAGAGATATTCATTCGGAGATGGGGAAGAGTGAGATGAAATATTTCTGATAATTTCGAAAATTTGACTCGATATACATGAATATTAGAACTATAGCAAATAATCACTTCTCAGTTATGTAGAAAAATTTGTGTCCACAACACCCATCAACATTTCAGGATGTTTTACTAAGGAATCGTTTCAAAAATTTGAATTTTGCTTTGAGAAATCCAATTTTTCATTCGTCATTATCATTTGAAATGACTCAATCATTAGATCTAAATGTTCATCAATCTCTATTGCAAATATAAATTTTCATTGGACCTCACTTCGGCAGTGAAATTTGATAGACTGGTGGAAATTGTAAGGCAATATCAGCAGCAAATGCAAGGATGTTGAAAAATAGAGGTCCTAAAACAGTACATTTCTTGATTTACCGCTTTAGCTTGATTAGGAAAAGCTTGAATTGGAATATTATTTATCGATGAATTTATTATAAATATGTTCCCATGTTTCTCCTCTGATTTTTATATTTAGTGTTCGATTATTCTTTAGCCTTTTGTATATTTCTGAAGACAACTTCGAAAAGCTGAAAGCTTCAGAGTAGTCCGTCCCTGCCCACATAAATCAATTTCCCCACATCCACTTAGATCATTTTACGCCATGTTGTACTTTCTAGTAATTATCTCATACTCGTTAATAATTTTGCGTAACATTAATATGACCCCATGAATACTACTTACCACAGATAGTTCGTGCAATAATGATCACTAACAGTTATTAATTTACACTTCAGAGCTTGCCACAGACACCGCAGACCAAGAGTTTTTCGTCCATTTTTAACGGTGAGGCCAACCAGGAGGGTTCTGCAGAGTCTGGCTTGCAACAAGATAACGTAAGATGTGGTTTTGTTTGGTGGTTTGTGTAACATAATTGGTTCAGATTGCGAATGTGTCGGGTTGCATCGTTGAGCGTGATTGCAGTTGGGCAAATTAATTAGTGGCGGAAAGCAATTTGCAGTTTTTGCTTTGGTGTTTGCTCGAGGTTGTAGAGAATATTACATACAGAGTTCATGCACTCATCTCCATAGTGCATTCAGCAGACGAATGTACAAAAAATTATATTCGTAAATATGCATCATATAATTACAATATATAATATTTGTCTAATAGAAAAATGCGAATGACTTGTTTTTGAAAGTAGGAAATCAAAGTATATAGAAAGAGGATCATGCTGAAATATCTAAACAAATTGTGAATCTCTTATAGAATCACTTGCCAAATTGTAGCTGTTACTGCATTGAACTCAATTTGACATTCCCTAGTATCAACATTATTGTTGGGAAAATATGTAGTTAATGAGAATGCATGTATGCAATGGAATATTATATAGTTCATGTTTCAACTTGTTCGTATTGGGGCAACCAGCCGGCAATAAAAAATATTCATCAATTGTTTGAAGAGGTCGAATAAACAAGAAATTCAAATTTTATCAAAGTCGACTATTTATTTGATCATCCTCGGAAACTAAAATGTATATTGTAAGTTATTGTAATACTATAACATTAATGTAACACATATAATACAAATATTATGAGGCATGAGGCTGTTGATAAAAATTGAAATGTCTCTAGAAAATTCAAAACATATCGAGCATAACAATCAAGTTCATATTTCAATCAAAAGACTCAAATTTTTCACAATATTTTTCGAAAGTGATACATATATTCATATGTCATATTATTTATGTGTTAATATACATTTTAGTGTCTTGAGGATGACCAAATGAGTCACCAAATCGTCGACGTTGACAAAATTTGAATTTCTGGTTTATTCGACCTCTTCCTAATGATACAATTGAAAAAGAATACAATTTTTCCTTGGGCATTATATCAGTATATCCTGTTATTACGAGAACTAGTAGTTTGTGTGTCGAGCATAGAGATTGATCTGCCACACCAAACTTTTTCCGAATTAGGCTGGATTCAGACAGATTCGAAATCCGATGGTACGACGATCCGACAGCTTTCTGATTGGTCTGAATTGATCTAAATTTTAATTCAGACCAATCAGAAAGCTATCAGATCGTCGTACCATCGGATTTCGGATCTGTCTGATTTAAGCCTTAAAGGTGCTGTTTTCTTCAGAATGTGAATTAGCAGAGAACTCAGTTATGTTTGCAGTCTTCTGTTCATTGGGGAATACGCATACTGTTTTTGGTGAATTGTATTCGCAAGTCCTGTCTATTGACACTTAAAAGACCTATGGCGGATCGAAACAGCTGTCAAGTATTGGATTTCGAATGCCATAAACGTCACATATTTTTGAGCTTTGATTAGCACAAAACATACGTTTCTCGAGAGGGAGGGTATAATATTTTCTGAAAATGTCAACTTTTCGCTTTTTTGCATCAACGTTCTACTTAAAATATCAAACTGCTTGTTACGAATTCACCTCAGTTAAATCGATAACTATTATTTTCAATCAGAAAGGTAAAATCAACTCAAACTGCATTATTTCGCAATTTCGCATCTTCGTCGAATGAAGAAACATCGTATCACGAACATTGATTGAGTGACTCGTTTATCAACGCTGTCATAAAAAAGTTCACTTCTACTTATAAAATAAACGCTTCTCCCACCATTATTTCATAGATTGGCAGAGCATTGTATTATTTTTTGAAATTTTTGATAAATATTGATATTGAATTATATTTCAGCCAATGGGGGTTTCGCCGTGCAAAAGGTGGAATAATTCTTATTTTGGGACATGTTAATAGTAAACGATGATTTTTGGAACCTTTGGTGTGAAAGTTGAAACTTTTCCTAGAGATCAATTACCCCCCCTCCCCAATAGGTTAGGGACCCTGATGAAAAACCCAAATTTTCGACCTTGGGGAAGGTACGCGCGATCAAATAAACGCTTTTCCCAACATTGTTTCAAAGATTGGCAAAGCATTGTATTATTTTTTGAATTTTTTTGAACATATCAATATTGAATTATACTTCAGTCAATGAGGGTTTTTGTCATGCGAAAGGTGGAGTAATTCTGATTTTGGGATATGTTATAGGTTAGTGACCCTGATGAAAAATCTGAATTTTTGACCTAGGGAAAGGTACGAAAAACAGTTTTTTTTGGATTTAACTCCTTAACGGTTGACCTCACGACAAAAATGTTCAATTTAAATTCAAAGAAGACAAAATTTTCTACAATTTTTGTATCAAGTGACAAGTTACAGCGAACGAAAAGTGAATTTTTTCCGAAAAAATCCCTCGTTTTTCTCATTTTGAGAAATGTTTTGTATATATTCGTGATAATAATTATCTCGTAGTAGCTATTCGTTACATAATTATTGCATTTTGTAAATTCCAGAGCTAACTCATTTTCGCACCAACAGGTAGAAGTAGAGCTAACAGTACGTTGTTTTCAATTGTGGGATCCCCAGTAGGCCTAATCTATACTTGTTCTCGTCCAAGTTTGATTCGTTCCTTTTTTCTTCTTCGACGATCTGGGTTGATTAATGGCGTCATCGTCGTCATTGTCAATGTCACAGTCGTCTCCGTTGTCTGCCGTGTGAATCTGGGCTACGTCAGGTGGTATGTCGTCATCTTCATTGTCGCTGTCGAGGAAAACGTCTGGTACATTTTCACGGGATTCGCCGTTTCAGAATCCGCACACAACGGAGCACACCACATCCCTTTTTACAATTGCAAAAATGACATTCAATAAGGCATCGCGAGCTGCTTTGTCATTGCCTCACCAGAAGAAATTTGATATTGAATATAAAAACTAGGGTTTGCTACTTATATAATTTACAATATAAGCTAGTTCAACGACTATACCCGCGAAGTTTTTTGGTTCGTCCGGACTTCGTCTGTTACTCCGATTAATTTCACAACAACCTGAAAATCGGGCTATTGTTGTGAAATCAATCAGAATAAGTAGTAGTAAGAAACTCAGCAGGTAGTTGTTGCATTACCTTATATTTTAAATATATAAATAGCTCACCCCAATTCGCTATAGAAAATGAGATCGCAGCGCTGGCGCAGTCAACTGTCCATGGTTAGATTGTCATATTTACATTTACATGTGTATGCATTCGATGTTCTTCGTGTTCCTTTTTCAATTTCTCAATAATTTCTGTGTGAGAAGTGACTCAGTCGACAGTTGGAAACTTGAAGAACATTTCATTGAACAAATTGGAAGGTTTTTCATTATCAAAACATTGTAAAATTCGAAAGAGTCGAGGTTGTTTCCAGATGAGACTTGGATTTATCAGTTTCTGCTATCAAATCGGACTCGTTGAACGAATATTGCATAATTTAATGATTAATGTACACCTGAAATAATTGAAAATTACATCTCCCAGCTGGAAAAATTGACTTCGATCACTTAAATATCAGATTTATTCAATGTATTCAAGCAATAATAAAGTATCAGAAGTGGCAGTTCTCAGCTGGTTGATGTGATTCTCCCTAATTAGAATTATGCATTACACACCAAATTATACATTATCGCCCATACCGTAAAGATTGTATCAAAGATTAACTGGTTCATATCCAGGACTACAAAACAAGAAAAAGTAAATATACGCTCACAATAAATGAAAAGCAGCAAACCTTCCAATTATTTCACTCGAATATTTCCAAACTTCTTGAAAATCTCCACAAATGCTATCAAAGCTCAAACACACACACAAATCATAAAAATCCAAAATGACTGAAGAGTCAACACAACAGCCCTATATAAACACATGCGATCTAACCATTGAGTGTTCTCGCAAAAGTCGATAGGGGGCGAATAGCTCATTTTCTATCGCGAATAACATAATGTAATTCATTTTTTAAAAATTTACCTTTGAAACTTTTCCTAGAGATCAATCCCCCTAACACCAAACTAATATTTTTGCACTCGACGCGCGTTTCGCTTACAGTTTAAAGTTAGGGTAATTGATCTCTAGAAAAATTTTTAACTTTTACACCAACGGTTTCAATCTCATCGTTTGAATTTTACCGTAAAAAGATAATGATTTTTTGAAAAAATTTACACGTTTCGTCCTCTGTAACTCGCCACCCGTTAGACTTAAGAAAAAAAAGTGTGTTAACAAAAATCGTAGAGAATTTTGTCCTTTTCAAATTTGAATGGAGCATTTCTATTGTGGGGTCAACCGTTATGACGTTTGATCGTTAAAAAAACTATTTTTCGTACCTTTAATCCAAGATGGCGGATCCCCAAGGTCAAAAAACTATGTATTTTTCATCAGGGTCCCTCGCCTAATAAAATATCCCAAAATCATAATTACCCCACCTTTTTGCACGGCAAAGGCCTCTTTTGCTTTCCCCATTGACTGGAGTATAAGCATATCTTGTAAATTACTTTATTTTGTATTGAACAACTTTCTCAGGTTTCTTAAAAGAATTGAAAAAAAATCAAACCATAAGTAATTTATCCAATTGAAGAATTGCCATTTAGTAAGAAATATATGAAAGAGAAACGCCCTCTCAAGGTGATACATCCATTATCTTGCTCCTGACGGGGTGATTTTTATCCATTTTTGCCATTTCTCTTTGAAATCCTTTCAAAATTATTATTATTATTAGTATATGATAAAAGATAACAGTTTTTGAAAATAGTGCTACCCCTCGGTATGGAATTTTAAGTGCACGCGGAGATCCTTTCGAAAATAGTCGTTGTGGTCCCAGAAAAGATCCTTGATCCCATTTCACGTTATGATGATAAATCCTAATTTCAGGCACTAGTCTACAGAGATGGAAACTTGATCTCGGGACCTTTGGAAGCGTTAATCCAGCACATGGTACCGACTGACATCTATTATCCTGATAGAGCTTATCTGTTCGCATTCCTGTTGTCTTCACGGCTCTTCATCAAACCGCACGATCTCCTCGCCAAAGTTCGGACCCTCTGCGAGACGCAACAGGGATTGGGTGGAAAACCTACTGGAAGTTCGCACGCGGGTCAGGTTCGATTTGCTGAGCATCTGGTCCAGTTGCTGGCCGAATGGACTGAAACTTTTCCTTACGACTTCAGGTATATTTTTTTGGCTCATTTTGTGTTTGTATGTGCTTCAGGCAATAACGTTGTTTATCAGTGCGCAACGTTTATGATTGTCTAGATTATTTTGAAAATTTATTAAGAAATCATTTAAAATTGTGTTCCCTCAGAAATACTTTTTACGTGTCTAACATATTCTTCATTCAATTGAGTGCTCCCAGAGTTTTAATTCGACTGCCCATACGTGCCAAACATAAAAAGCGTTGATCAGAACAACCGAACATGCACAATAATAATATCCTAATTTATAGGTTATGGAACAATGGCGAATGAACCCGGTCTTTTATTAATGCATTTTCCATTAAAGCAGTCAAAAAAGATATACAAGCTCGTGTATATTTTGAGAGAAATGTTTTTTCGTTCACACTACCAACTACACCGTTCCAGAGATCATATCAAGTTGTACCATTGAGTAGTAATGTATAAATGATGTGTTCGAAGTGATACACTATTGGTGCGCCGCATCGTCTAGTTAATGGAATCTAACATAACATGTTTGCTTCCAAATGAAAAACGAGCTGACTTTGCACCAGCCCCTCCCTTGCCTGCCTACTAGTGAAATTTCGAGGAGAAGTACAATGTCGTTTATAAAACCAAACGTCAATGAATATTAAACCTAAAATGCGACATTATGTGGTCATTTTTGAATTATTTTCTTACGCGCTTGGTGTAAGATAGCAACAAATGTATTCGCTATAGTCAGTCACTATATTATACAGATGAAGTTTCAACTATTGCTGCTAATAAACTGCAGTTGTCGCATTCCCCTTCTATTCGTTTTTCATGATACCAGTTGTCAACTATTCTTTCTTGACACAGTCTGACAATTCTTTTAAACCTGAGATTGTTTTCTAGATATTTTGACGTATTCATCAGAAACACCATGAGGCGTTCTATTGTTAGAAATTTCACTGAAATCGACCAGACAAGTACAGTCCTCTCATCGTATATATTATTATATCAAAGCTGTGGAATTTCTTATACCTGTTGAAGTATTTCCTCACCTACGTTAATTCGATAAAAAAACTGCATTTTCAAATTAAGAATACCCCTTTTCCTACATGTCTGTTGGTCTCAATTGTGAAAAGGTTTTTTCATCAGACCATACCATTCAGAACTGACCTGGCGAACTTCTTTTTTTTTTCCTAGGATCGTACCTCTATGCTATGGCAAAGATGTGAAATACGTTAACCTCCGTCAACATTTCCTCACCTCCGGAAAAAACAACAGCTCTCATCTTCAAGTTCAGAATTTCATCTTTTTTATCAGAGTCATGGTTTCAGTTATAGAGAAGTTTTTTCATGAGACCATACTATTAAAAAAACACCTAATATTTCGTCTTTTCATTCTATTCAGTTCTGGAGAAAATGAGTTAGTCAACGGTTTACAACTCTCTCAGAATTGTCGTTTTTTCAGGGACGAGAGAATGATGGAGCACGTAAGAAAAATCACCCAACAATGCTGTGCCATCAATTCCACAATTAGAGCGAACGTCTCTTCCCTCCTACACAACCTCCACCCCCGACTGACAGCCCTGGAGGCGTACGAAAAATCTCTGGAGACCCAGTCGATTCCGGTAGACGAAAATTTCACCGACATTTCGGAGATGTGTCCGAACCCCGCCATTCTTGCCCAACAGCTCACTCACGTGGAGCTGGAGAGGCTCTCCTTCATCGGTCCGGAGGAGTTCGTGCAGGCCTTCGCCAAGGAAAATCCCAATTTGGAGACTTCTTTCAAGGATATGAAGAAGACGCATAATTTGGAACAGTACGTCCAATGGTTCAATAGGTTGAGCTATTTTGTGGCTACACAAGTGTGTAAGGTGAGAAGACATTCAATTTCTTCTAATTCCCACATATACAAGGTGAATGAATAGGTAATCCAGTAATCCTATTTGATGCTACAAATATAATCTTGTATTCTCTAAAAGTAAGATTTGAATCAATGTAAACAGAAATCAAAAGCAAAGAGCCATCATTAGATGTAACTACCAAGAACTGAGTCTATAACAGTCACTCAAATTCTGAGCGAATGGCTATTGCTTTACTTTCATTTTTTGTTCTCGAAGACCACGATTGTACAAATACTCTAATCCAAATGTAGGAAGGGAATGAATTTCACCAACCACAGAAAGCGAATCACACCGAATAACCGTGGAAACCTGAAGATATTGGGATCATAGGCATTACAACTAATGGACTGGCCCCAAGGAGAGAGAGAGGACTGCAGTAGATAGCCTTTCTAGTAGTTGATTATTTTTTGTCCAGAAATTCTAAATGGTATCGAATCAGTTAACACACCGGGGTTTTTGAACATCTATCACTTCTGACAAAGAATTAGCCGGAATCTAATCAACTTCATCAGAAGTCTCACTAATCAATAGATCTTACAGGTCGTTGTATGGAAGCCTGTTTGACCTCATATAACTCAATCTTCAATATTTTAATGGGTCAGAGATTTTTATCAAATTTTGTATTTCATATAACAGGAGGGCTAGTCTTCAGTGCGCCTCACTGGGTTTCTCCGATTTGGTACTATTAAATGTATTCATAACATTTATCATTATTTCAGTACCAAAAGAAGAAAATGAGAGTTCGAGTGGTAGAATTTTGGATAGAAACTGGAAGGGAATGTTTCAACATTGGCAATTTCAATAGCCTGATGGCTATCATAGCTGGACTGAATATGTCGCCCATTTCAAGGCTGAAGAAGACGGTAAAGTTTTCTCTCAAATTCATTCTCTCCAAAACTCACTTCCTATTTAATGTTTCAGTGGAGTAAAATACACTCGGGGAAATTCGCCATATTAGAACATCAGATGGATCCAACAAGCAATTTTAGCAGCTATCGAAGCACATTGAAGGCTGCCATGTGGAGGAGCGAAGGAGCAACAGATCAGAGGCAGCGAATCGTTATTCCATTTTTCAGCTTGTTGGTCAAAGATCTCTACTTTCTCAATCAGGGTTGTTCAAGCAGGTAAATAAAAATGATTCGTATTGTAGAACAGAACGACTTTCGTTCATGTCATGCAATTTTTAGTCTCGAGCTGAGATGTTTATGCAATATTGCTATATATCTGATCCTATCGATTTTGACCAGAAAGAATATTTCTCTATAAGGGGGGAGATGATCGATTATTTTTGTGCCACATAATCGCCGACATGTGGCATTAACTTTCACAAGACAAAAATATTGACTATTTTATACATACATTCTTCATCAGCAATAGAAGTGAAAATTTTTCATTCGAAAGATTCGACATAATGAGAAGAATGTCGTCCAAAAATTGAACAAGTGTCTCAGTGTTTTTCTATCATTCTTTGTCTGCTAGGCATCGTACAAGAAGAAGTTGAAATATATTGAACAATCTTGAATTATTTTGTGGCAGATGGATTCTTTGTTCGTGTTTTTTTTGGGATCTTAACCTATCAAAATCTGAAAAAATATTAATTAATTTTGGAATTTACCCCAAAAAGTTGCTACGTAATCAAAACAGTTCCTCCAATAAATTATTTCGAAATAAACGTTTTGAATGTTTTACATTTTCAAAAATTTTTATTTTCCAGTCAATGATTAGTACTTTCAGTCTTCGAATAATTTATACAAATTTTGAAAACAAATGTAGACATTACTTACGTGTATAGCACTCGCTACGATGCGGAAATTATGTGAACTGAGAATCTACGATCTTCGATGGTTGGGGTGCCGTAGGGGGTCGCGCGGGAAGCCTCCACACTTGTTCGCGCCCCGCGCCCGCAGGAAACGCAGCTCCACGCTTAGCGCAATCATTTTGATTTCAATATAGATTCAGAATTCATTATAAGGTTAAAAAAAACACGAAATTGAATTGTTCAATTGAAAAATTCGAAATGTAAAATGAAGGAACGATATTTAATCAGTTTAAATTTGAAAACGTCTTCTAAACTTTTCAGTAAATTCAAGAAGTATCCAATTTCCAAGAAGGTTTAAAAATATTTTTGAAATAAATTCAGTAATGATGGTTAAGAATTGATTGGAAAAGAGTCAGAATTTCTCAAATATAGTTAAAAAAATTCACACAGTAGATATAGTCGTGAAGATTCAAAAAGTATGTTCTGAATATTCGAAGAATGTTCAATAGAAATACGTTTTTGAATTAATAATATTCTAAATTGATTAAAGGAAGATTCAAAGTTTATTGAAATAAGAGGTTTACAACGATTTCAAAATTTATGTTCAACATATATGCGCTGTTTATGTAATATTTGTTTAGATACATAGCACCTTGTATGTAGTTGTTTAAATAAAAGATATTCTGACATTGTCAAATATAAATAAGAGAATTGTCAATAAAGTTATTCATAAAAATATCTACTAATTTGAGGAAATCCCAATTATAAACATGGCGCAGTCTGAATTGCACTGAAGTTATTGATTCAAGAGAAGTTGAATGAATATGGAATTCAATAAACCCAAAGAACTTGATGTTCACGAAAATATTGCAGAAAATTTCCGAGTTTTCAAAGAAGAAGTGAATATATATATTACTGCAACAGAAACCAGTAAGAAACCGAGAGAAGTCCAAGTGGCCAGACTGAAGAACCTACTCGGGTCAAATGCTCTCAAGTTATATAAATCAATAACTAAAACACCCGAACAAAACGAAACGGTTCCATCAATTTTGGAAGAGTTGGAAAATTATTGTTTACCCAAAAACAATGAAATAATGAATGTTTTCAAATTCTTCACTCGGAAACAGCAAATGGATGAACCTTTCGATAAGTTTTTGGCAGATCTGAGATGCTTGATTAAACAATGTAATTTTGATTCACAAGAAGATAAATTAATGAAAGCACAAATTGCACTTGGTATTCATTCCAAACCCGTTCAAGAACGTTTACTTCGAGATGATACAACATTAAGTAAAATGATAGATTATTGCAAATCTGTTGAATTAGCTGATGCCAATATGAAAATAATTTTGGCTGAGTCACAATCATCTTCAAATGTAGCCAGGGCTGATCAATTGAAGAGTATATCTAGAAACGAGGAGCGAAGAAATAATGAAGGCGGATACAAATAGTCAAAAATCTGGACCTGTTATAGATGTGGGAGGAGTCATGGTTACAAGGAATTATGCCCCGCTGTTGGAAAAACGTGCAAGCGATGTCAGAAACCCAATCATTTTGCATCTGTTTGTAGAAATATTCGAAGAGATAACCGAAATTGTCATCAAATTGATAGAAGTGATGACCGTGAAGAATATAATGACCTAGAATTTTCTATAAATACGATGCATCTTATTAACTCACTGGAAGAAAAAACAGTTTGGTATAAAATTATTAAAGTACAGGGTGAATGTATCGAATTCAAACTAGATTCAGGGAGTGAAATAGATATTTTACCTTACAAATTTTTGAAAATTTTAGGTTTGCAGGATAAAATAAAAAAATGTCGTCTGAAATTAGAAATTGGTTTGAAACATTTTCCGGATCTAGTTTTACTTAAATTTTCATTCATATGATTTCTTAGTGGAGCTGCATTCGGATGCAGCTCCACTAAGAAATCATATGAATGAAAATTTAAGTAAAACTAGATCCGGAAAATGTTTCAAGCCAATTTCTAATTTCGCCTGAAAGGAAAGATGTTGTAACATGTTTTGGTATCTCCTGAAGGGGGAGATGTTTAGATACATAGCACCTTGTATGTAGTTGTTTAAATAAAAGATATTCTGACATTGTCAAATATAAATAAGAGAATTGTCAATAAAGTTATTCATAAAAATATCTACTAATTTGAGGAAATCCCAATTATAAACAATATTGATTAGGTGGGGTTTGAAAATATTTTCAAATTATATTTTGAAATGAAGAAATGATATTCATTCAATGAAGATTCAAAACTTATTGAAAGGAGGATAAAAATACCTTCGAAATATCTTACAATTAATATTCGACATATATATGCAACGAATTCTGGAGAGGAAGTTTGAAAATATTCTCAGAATATATTGAGAAACGAAAAATTGATGAATATTCAATGAATATTCAAAACTGAGAAGGATCAAAACAAATTCAATATAGATTCAGATAATAATATTTATAATAGTTCCAAAGTAGAATCAAAGTTGATCAAAAACAGATTCAAAACATCTTTCAAAGATATTGTTACGATTTATCCTTGGGTTCGTTGATCAAAACTCCAAAAAACACTTCACTACTTTTATTACAACTTTCCATCACAACACAATACAATACAATCGCCTCAATTGCTCTGATAACTTTTCAATGCTCCGTACTAACACTCTCTGTACTGAATATTCTGATAAACTTTCTCTTATACAAAGTCTGCTTCGCGAATAAACTCTGCTCCACTTAGCTCTCAATAACTCTCGCCTCTTAGCTCTGAATAAAAATTCTCGCAACTTAGCTCTGAATAAAAACTAACTCTGCCGCGATGTCACGCTGCTTATAAACCTGCGTACACCTATGAAGAATCTTCGCGAAGGGCCTCGATAATATCTATCGAATTCTCCACGCGGTTCACGGGTTCCTGGAAAAATGACGTCGCTGTTCGACCCCTGCGTTTACGATCGTCAGGGCCGGCGCTAGGAGTTTCGTAACAATATTCAGGAATTATGCTCAAAAACATATTCAATCAAGATTAAATACTTTCATTATTAACTTATTAATAAGTCATTAGTGGACGAATATTCACAACAAAAATTTCATTAATGTTTCAAAGATTCTCTTGCTTCTTGGATAAGATCATTTGCAATTCATTTATCTGTTCTTTCAAAATTAAAAAAAAAATAATTATTTGTTATGGTTAAACTATACCTGGTATTTCCAATTCAATTCTTACCATTATCATATATTACGACTTCGTTTCATCTGATATGAAGTCGGGTAAATGGGTGCAATGAAAATTTCAAATTCTTTATTTTCAGAGATATTCTAGAAAAAACAAAATTTTTCAGAATTGATTCATTTTCTGGTGGCCTCTTTTAATGAACGATTATGAAAAAAAATGCACATTTTTGATACTCAAATTCCAATAACTAATTGTGCGTTTGATTTTTGCTCAGAGAAATTTTGATCAAATTTCTGCCAAATTTTCTTACTTGAACTTTTCCATACTGATCATATGAAACAAACAGAACAACTAGCTCTCACAGAGATTACAATATTTGAGACACCGGACAATTCCTGAACTCGCAAATATGATTTTTTTTCCTACGCGGCTCCTGACTTACCAAAATAAGCCAATTTTTTCCTACTGACAGTAGGGAAAACGTGGCAGTAAAAATAAGCAATTTGAAATATTTTATCAAATG
The DNA here is from genome assembly GCA_032362365.1 of Zygogramma bicolorata. Classification (NCBI taxonomy): domain Eukaryota; kingdom Metazoa; phylum Arthropoda; class Insecta; order Coleoptera; family Chrysomelidae; genus Zygogramma; species Zygogramma bicolorata. The sequence continues at coordinate 28,778 of JAVJAQ010002877.1, forward strand.
GACGTAGGAAATAATAAAAGCAATTTCCGAAAACTTTCACCAGACACCATGGGACATACCCGAAACCGACTTCATATCTCTTAAGCGTTCATAATACCGATGGCGAGAGTCGAATTTTAAATACCCATTATGAGTCCAATAAAACTAATAAGCAATACCCATTCTTATTTTTATTATTCATACACACTGTTTATAATAATATTCAATTTTCATGCATGTCTGTAGGTTCCATCATCATCTACAAATTGTTTGATTTCGATAATAACTATTTCATCGAGACTTATTTTGAGTACTTGATAAATTAATTGTCATCTTTTTTTGGTGTTTCATATATTTATGGATGTTGTCAAAGAGTAAAATAATATTCAGTTTTGGTATTTCAGTTTCTATAAAATGAACTTATCCTTGAAACTCCATAACGCAAAATCAACTGTTTGGACACATACAATTATAAAATCTTGCAATTGCCAAGGAGGTCGTAAAATTCGTATTCATCTGATGCACCTGAGAAAATGTGATTTTATAAATTTTCCATATTTTCAGACTTCCTAATGGACACATCAACTTTGAGAAGTTTTGGCAGTTGGCCAAGCAAGTGACAGAGTTCATGGCATGGAAACAAGTAACGTGTCCCTTTGAAAAAGATCCAAAAATCATTAATCTTCTGCAGCATGGCCCGGTTTTGAATGAAAATGCCCTAGCCTTAGCCAGTTTTGAATGTGAACCGCCTGACAACAATCAAGAGAAGGAGCGATGTAAAACTCTCAAGGCGGATTCCTCCTCAAATTAAAAGTAGCATAAACAATTTTAATTATCCTTTTCTCAGTGTACAAATGTTTTTATTTTGTCAAGGTTTGTTATTTAGTTAGTTCTTAGATTTTATTCTGTATATAATTATGTAACATTTGAATTTTATTTTTTTATCCAACTATTGGACTATTGCGTTACTCTGATTTTCATTGTGATTTTGAAAGCTTTTCAATTGGTATATTGTTTATAATTATGGATAATTCGTTACATACTCTTATTTCTTTAAGAAAAGTTATATTCGTTGAATTGGTATATTTTCATACCATTGTTAAATTTTAGATTCTTTTTTTTTCAGTTACTTGATTTAGCTTTATATGTGTTTCCGAAATATTTGATGGTGATACCACATACCTTTTTTTCATATTTTATAGTTACGGCATGTTTCAAAATACTCAATTTATGAAATTTTACATGATATCGATTTTGTACCTATTTGTAATAATTTTATACCTCAATGTTTACAAATATATAGTAATTGGATAATGTACTTAAAAGTATGATATTGACCAATGTAATAACAGTATTTGTCCTAAAATAAGTATTTATTAGGTCAGGATTCAATCACATTTGTTATACTGAGGTTCTGCCATATTTGTATTATCCTTACATCCTTTTTTCTTCGAAAAACTGTACCGGGTTTATTTTTAGGGCTATTATTCACGTGGCATCTGAATGTTTGAACCCAAGTTTGGTTTTCCAAAATAAACTTATACTTCTTCGAAATTAAAAATATTTTTCATATTTGAAACATGCTCTACCGACCCACTTATGTATTTTGTTCAAAAAATCACTTGTATTGATAAATATCATAAGAATGTAACAGATGTGATTTCGTCCTAATTGTTGCATGTAGTGTAAAAATACTTCATGCTTTTGCTGCACTCTACATTAGATATTAATTCAATGAAGACTTAATTTCGTCAGTATTCTAGTCACTAGGTAAGGTTTGCGTTGCTAACTACATATTGCATTGTAGCTATATTTATATGTATGAAAATGATTTGTATTTATCAAATTTGTTTTATGTATAAACATTATGAAAAAACTTGCATTTTTTTAGCAAAAAGTCCAAACATCCCGTTTTGTAACATGGTTATTATATATCCGTAACCCATGTCGTAATGAGATTCATTATAAAACGAACCGCTTATTAGAATAAATTTCAATTTTGGCAAAGGTATAGAATACGTCAAATCGCCAATTTTTGTAATTTTTCTCGGAAATCGCCAGAAACGACCTACAATCGAAAAATACATAGAATTTTTTGCTCGGAAGCTATGAAAAACGATTTTTTCGTGTGAAAAACTGAAATTATAGCCAAAAAAACTGTAATTTTTGAGTTGAAACAAATCTCATTGTTTTGTTGCTTGAGTCACGAAATTTCGATGGAAATACAAGTACTTCCCCCTTTTTTGATTGAACACATCAGAATTGAGCATATGTTTTCTCCAAATATCCATTGAAAATATCAAAATGTTGTCGCTGCTAGATATGTCATCTAGCTGTCGGTTTGCATTGCCAATATTGAAAAATAGCACTGAATGTTTCCAAGATGAACGTCTACATTATCACAACTAATATATAATTTCATTCATTTCTATTGATATTGTGATCAAATCACCTTATTACTCCGCTTGATTCCTCAAGTCTCGAAAAATAATTGAAATGATCAAATCAATATTCTTCACAATGATGCCACCACATATTTGTGGTTTGCGGCAACAAATCCACCATAGAAATAACTAAGTCGCTGCAACTTATCGCACCAAAAAAGGTTCATGCAACTCGATAGATAAACTTGCATGAACACATGCAATTTTCTGGAGTTGCAGCGACAAACTGGCATCGTCGAAACAGGCTATCTCAGAAAAATTCACCATTGACACTGACAACAGTGACTGTCATAGTGACAACATTGTACCGATAACGCACGTGATGTAAAGCAAAGTTGCGAAATTGTAAATTAGGACAATGTCGTATTCGAATTGCCATCAAAACATAAACTAACCTAGCATCATTTGAATCACGTCTGATTATTGAGATAAAATCAAACCTAACTAACCTAGCATCACTTGAATAACGTCTAATTATTGAGAAATATTAAAGGATGGGACCAAATGCAATTATGGTGCAAATCAAAAATTTTCAATAGTAAATATTTTTCATTTCTTTTGATAATTGAATATTATACCATATCGAAAAACCAGCACCTACAAAATATTTCAGAAATGGCGGTGGTGCATCATAATATTCGTCTATAACAGTTGTCGATTATTTTCATCAACCAATATAATTTTATCTTCTAATATATAATAAGTATACGAAAATGTATTGAAATTAAATATAATTGAACAAAATGAAACTATGATCCAAAATGTGCAATCATGTGAAAGAATAAGTCAAACCTAACTCAACACAGAACCTTTACTTAACAAAATGTTATTAAACTATTTCCACAGCATCAATAATAGTCGCTTCCATCCTCTTCCATTAAGTCTAAATCTTCAATCGCATCAGCCGAATGCAAAGAAACATCTTCATAAAAAAACATACCTACCATGAATGGAAACGCGTGTGGTCCGAGAGATTTTGTGGCGCAAAAAAATAAGGCAGAACATGTCCATTTTCGAACTTCAAAGGATCATAACCAAAGAGTACCAGTTGGGGTACTCTTTGATCATAACTTACAATTGTATACCATTCGCATATAAAACAGAACATTTTGGAATTGTGGCAACATCGTACCGGTTATCTCTATGCAGCTGTCAATTGACTGAAATTTCATATGAATATGCCAACTTTTTGACTTGTAGTAATTAAATTCCAGCAATGAATGCAAACTGTATGAGCTGTAATTTGTACAAAAACATAATATTTATTCAAGAATAGTATATGTAGATATAATTTCATGAATGTAGTGGTAAGTACATGGATAATATAACAGTAAATCTAAGGGTTTTTTTTCGTACCCTCCGCACAATTATTTTCATTGAAATGAGGTTCTCCTACGGTTTCCGCACCAAAATTTCATGTTTTCCATTCATTTCAAGGTACCCTAAACTTCCCCTGCGATTTTCATCAGAATCTGAGATTTGACGTGTTCTACACCTTTACCTTAATTTTTTTCTGTCACCATATTGATATAATTACTAGATGTAGGTTCAGCTCAAGTAAGATGCTTGAAAATTCTGGTGTTGGTTGTGGTATGGTAATAGGCTTGACGGCGCCTCTTTCACTAAATGAGTTCAGATGCCGCTTGCAGTGAAGAGACTAACAAAATTTAAGACAAATGCCCTAGGAAATGTACAGTCTGCTAGGCTTTTACTTTGAGACTTATGATTATGCTTCATAATCATTGTGTGGATGAAAATATGCATAACTATGTTGTTTCAATGTTTCGTGAGTAGGTAGTAATGTCCTAAAATCCATTTTTTGGGTTTTTTCCCCCCTGGAAATGAAAAGAGATATACGAATTTAAAGCTTTTATTTTTTATTTCTTGAGGAGAAAACACATGAACGTCGCTGCGATATGTGACATGTGAAGTCTCAAAACTTGTCGCAGGGAACTTGCATTTAGGTCGCTCACATGTCGCGATGTTACACTCAGTTGAAATTGCTTACAACATAAACTCTACAAGTATTGCATTGTAACTGCAACATGTTTCCTACTGCGCTGCGACGTAACTCTTGCAATTTTATATTTGCAACATAACAATGAATACAGAAAGCCAAATTCTATTAGAATCTAACAATAAATATTCGTTGAAAAGAATATCATATTCTAAAGCACCTGAGGTCAACTCAAAACATTTTATAGTAAAAAAAAAACTCATCCTCTTGGAACAAAATGTCTCATTTGACCAACTCAAAAATTACCTCTCCACCTTGGCAGTCCGGTACCCCTATTCAGAGCAAAATCTTTATACATAATGATAATGATTTTCAGTAATTTATTTTTCGCATTGCTACGAAATTTTTAATTTGCTTTTCACTCACATAATCATAAAATCCGTTCAAGACTTGTTGCATGTCCCAATGGTTTTCGTTCATTTTGATCATTTGCTAAATCTGTCGCTAAAGAATACACTTTCAGTTCATTTTTACTTTTAACCAAAGAGGATGGATCACAAGCCACCACTGCCCAACAAAAAGCGAATATATTGGCTTATATGTTTTATGGAAATTCTATTTTGTACTCATCAGGAAAAGAACCTCCGAATATCACGCTTGTCGATAGTCATGTGCCTTTAATGATTTTTCACCAACAAAATAAAAAAAATATATTTAATGAACCTCAATATAAACAAGGCCTGCGGATCCTTTCATAAAGTGTGTGCCCCGAATTGACAGCAGTACAAGTTGGGCGTTTTTCCTAAGTCCTGGAAAACGGCCAGAGCCAGTTCCTAAGAGGGAAGAAAACTTCACCTTGTAATTATAGACCAATCAGATTGCTTTCTATCTTTTACAAAGTTATGGAAAAAGCAATCATTACGAAGCTTATGAAATATCTGGAGAAATCAGGAATAATTCTAAATCGCTGTCAAATATAAACCATAGTGACTTATTGGCATATTTGACAGCATTTCATCGAAAAATTCGGAGAAACATAAAAGGACGCGAGACTATACCTATTATGATATGTTCTCAGAAGTCATACATATAATTCGTCATTTCATTCCTAGGAGAACACAAAATGACACTGCTGCCATGCCTAGGACCGGTCAACACTAAAAAAAAATTAACCAAAAAAAAATTTTTTTTAGGTTTCTGTAATGATGATTCTCCTGTATTGTGGTTTTTCCCCCAAACAGGGGAGGTTTAGGAATAAATGAAAAAGCAGTGCTGCCTTTTCCCAACGGTGGACAACATGGCAGCAGCAGCGTTTGAATTCGAATTCGGTTTTATCAGCAATCCGTTCTTTTCGATTTGTATTATAGAAATACGCCAACCACTACCACGACCAATGGATTTTATGTGTCGTTGATTGTTTAAACAGATGAAATCGTATATTCCATGCGATGTTTTTCGATTTTTCAGCCACCTCAACTGTTGTTTTATACCTTGTTATGTCGTTGATTATTGAAACAAATGATACTGAAAAGTTTTCAATGATTTATTCGTCGTATAATGAAACGAGATCAAATGGAATAATATTGACATTTGGATGAGGACAATGAAAATATCATTATATTACGAATTCTGCCTTTGCTGGATAAGCAATGCTATTTTAGCAAAGCCAAATAGTAAGTTTCAACTGCTCGAAGTGTCTGGCGGAAACAGTAGCATTTGGGAGATGCGCGAAAAGCTGCCTTCCCTTTGGTATATGGAAAGTATAAAACAACAATGAAAACGGCTGAAAAATCAGAAGATATCACATTAAATATGTCATTTCATTTGTTTAAACAATCTGCGAAACGTTAAATTAATTGTTTCTTGGTAGTGGCTGGTGTATTTCAATAATACAAACTGAAAAAAAAACGGGCGATTGCTAATAAAACCGAATTGAAACGCCAAATCGGTTGCGCTGTTGCCGCTATGTTGTACACTGTTTGGAAAAGGCCAATAACCAATGAACTTTCAGAGGAGCTTTGCTCTCTTAAGGGAGTCGATGATTAAAGAAAACTGGGTGCGAAGATGTCGCGGTGTCGCTTATCTCTCGGCAGCAACTAATAAGATTTATCAAGGGGTTGGCAGCACTACTTTTTGAAACAGTCCTACCCCTAAACCTAAAAAAAATATTTTTTGTTTATAGCGTTGACAGGTCCTAACATAGCAGCAAGGCCATTTTGTGTTCTATGGATGTCATGGGCTCTCAGACTATTGCTTATCCAGCAAAGCGAGAATCCATAATACAACGAAATTTTCACAATTTTTTTTGAAAAACCATCATTTTTTTTTGTCCTTATTCAAATTTCCATTATATTCCATTATATTATTCCATTTGATCATGTATGATGTTTCTTTATAAGACGAATAAATCATTGAAAACATTTCAAAATCATTTGTTTCAAAGGCATAAGAAAGTATAAAACAACAGTTAAGATTGCTGAAAAATCGAAAAACATCGCATAAAATATGCGACAAGTTGAAAAAAAAACGTCCGATTGCTGATAATTCAAACGCAAAATGGGTTGCGCGGAGGGCAACTTTCAAACGCTGCTGCCGCCATTTTGTCAACTGTTTGGAAAAGGCAGCATTGCTTTTTCATTCAGTCCTACCCCTCCCCTGTTTGGAGGAACATTCACAATACGAAAGACTTATCATTGCAGAAACCGAAAAAAAAAAATATTTTTTCATGGGGTTGACTGGTCCTAGACATGGCAGCAGGGCCATTTTGTGCTCTCCTATGAATGAAATATCGACTTATACGTATGACTTTTGGGAGCCCTATCCTTATAGGTTTAGTGTCGTGGCCTCTTAGACTATTAGCTATTGCACATTTCAGAAGCATTTGATCGAGTTTGGCATCGAGGTCTCATCCTTTCTAAACTGACGTCTTATGGTTCACCTCATCGATTGTGTGGTTTTTTGAAGAGTTTCTTTTCTGATAGTGGTTGTTGATGGAGTATCATCTGATATTCTCTCAATAAATACAGGTGTTCCAGAGTGTTCAGTTCTGGCACCCACTTTGTTTCTTCTTCACATCAATGATTTGCCGGAGAAAATATCTTGTTCGGTTCATAGATAGATAGATGCTTTATTTTAGTACTTTACATACAGGGTACATTTGTAGAATGTCGAAAAAAGCGAAATTACAAAAGAGCCTTATAAAAGGGTGGGTACGCTTATAAAATTCATATTGACTACTCACTACGCAACACCTCTAGGTATACACAAAAGGAATGACAAATAATGGTTGAATAATCTACCTTAATTAAACGAATGAACATAATTTTTAAAAGCTAAACGAAGTGTTCAATAACAATTCTTCAAAATTTGATTTCAGGTACTCATCGAGGGAGTAGAAACAATTCTTTTGGAAATACTGTCTGATATTTCTTCGAAGTCAGCGGGGCAAATACTTTTCACCCTCAAAGGCAATATGTTGTACAGATTAAAATTCAATGAATTCTTTTGGGATACTCTGAGTCTATATTTAGGAGCTCTGATTTTTCTTGAGTATCTGGTATTGTATTGACGAGTGTCACGCAGAGTTTCCAGGCCTGTTTAAGAATCTCTTGGAGTACATTGTAGATGAACAGAGACGGTAAGGGCATTATGTCATATTCCATGAAGAGGGGTTGTTTACAGTGATGTCTGAATTGTGCATTAGCCAATATTCTCACTGCGTTCTCTTGCTGTGAGAAACTTATATTCGCATACGAAGAGTTTCCCCATAAAATGATTCCATAATTCATGTGTGAAACATGGGTGAATGAAATATAAATGGGAGTCATCCAAAAATGGCCAGTATCAAATTGCCTAGTTTCTTCTGGGATGACTTGTAACCTTTCTCCTTCTAGGGCCAGATGTTGTGTTCATCCAAGGAAATCTTGTGAAGTTTCAGCGGTTTGAATTTCAATGAACAGTTATTGTGGGCTGTCTTGATATTTGGCCTAGTGAGGGATTAGTCCATGATGACAGTTTTGAAGTTTATGAAGGCTTCGTTGTTGGATTTGATTCACAACGTTCTGGAAGTTTTATCAGTTACACTCCCTCCAGAACCATTATTTTCGTATTGGAACAATGGTAGAGATCTTCGTGGCCTGTGGAAATATTCCTATGTAATGGGCTTCGGACATCTCCAGAATCAAAGTTAAATTCATCGAAACTGGAACGTGCTCACATCTTGCTTCTTCATTTGCTATTTCCAGCATCTTGATAACACAGTCAGGGGATCTGCCATTATCTTGAAGGAAATTTTCTACGCGAAGATATTCGAGGCCACTTCGTTCACAAGGTGAATTCAGGTATTGATAGGGGTAGGGACTTATTGTTAAGTAAGGATTTGGTGGAATGATCATCGTCGAATTTCGTGTAGGAAGGAAATAAGTGGAAATATGTGAATTTGTCAGGGAATATAAAGGGAACATGAAGGATGAAAACGATTTTTCCATCAGTGTGGTAGGCGTCTTTTTTGATGACGTCGTAGTACTAAAGAATGTTGTCCTCCTGTTACAGAGTAACTGGTTTTCTGAGTGATAGGTGAGCGCAGTGTACCTACTTATGAGCGCGTTTCTCGAGATTTTTGTTTACTCCTGAATCTATGCAACTTATGCTCTTTGTAAATGTTGGTTGCATACCTCAAAGGCAAATGTATTTGGATTCACCATATCAACCGTAACAGGTCAGAATAGGCGTGGCTAATTCCTCCTCAGCTATACAGTAACGTACGTACGTAAAGGGTTTCAGTTCTTTACAAATAATCATAATTTCTGATTCAGTATTATTTTCTATGATGTGTGAGTGAGAATGCTAACAATTGAAATAAGCTCTTTTGAGTTGAGTTACACACTCACCGGCATAATTAGTGCATTAGTCATTATCTGACAAGAGTTGTGAATTCCCTGATTGCATGTTCTCTATTCAATATTTGGATGATTTCGTCGGTAGAGTTTTATATGGTATTCCCTAATTGCTTATTTTTATGATAATGATCCTGTCAGACATGGAGATTCAGTAACATTCCTTAAAACCCAGTCGTTGATAAAAATTTGAAATAATTCACTACTTATGCCAGTGAGTGAATAATTGACCATTAGTCGGGAACAAGGACGAATGTCACTTCGAAGTATCCAGAAATAAAATACTCAAAAGAATCAACAGACCTAACGGGAAACCAGGAGAAATTGGAAATGATTATTTATGATTTCAGTTTGATTATGTAGTCGATTGAAAATGAAAAAGTAGAAAGGAGATTTTCTAGAGATTTACAGAAAATATGTGAAATGAAAACAGATCGCATGAAAATCCAGGAGAAATTTAATACCTAGTAGTATTAATGGTGCCATTCCACCCAATATCGGTTCAATATTACGGAAACGAATAGAGATAGATATCGTTATGCCTGGTAAATAATTCATCGACATAAAAATGAATAACATTCGAATTCATTTAATTAATGTCACTTAATGTCAAACTTAAATGTCACATAAAACTTAATGTCACATTTGTATAGTTCGTGATATAGATATGTAATTAGTTTGAGTTTTGTTTCAGGCAACATCACATTGTTAGTAAAAATCTTTATTCTCTATGTATGGAAAGAAAACTTTGGTTGAAGTGAAAATCTATTCGGGAAAATACTGAAGGATTACTGTTTTATGTGAAGACGGATTCGTAGGTGAATTTTAGTATTCAATAAAATTAGTATGTCGGTAATTTTCCGGCATTGGAATTCAATGAATTTTAACATTCTTAATATTCTAGTTTTTTTCGATTTACGTTTTTCCTCAATATATATATATATATATATATATATATATATATATATATATATATATATATATATATATATATATATATATATATATATATATATATATATATATATATATATATATA